>JAWNKX010000224.1:162500-164780 GCA_035041755.1 Cacoxenus indagator | reverse complement strand
TAGGTGACCGGTTTCTGATATATGCTGCTGTATGTACTGCTTCAGCCCAAAATTTTTCAGGTAAATCTGCGTTTGTCAGCATACAGCGAGCCATTTCCACCAGCGTTCGGTTGAACCTCTCAGCAATTCCATTCTGTTGGGGAGTATGGGGAACGGATAATTGACGAACAATACCATTATCTTTTAGATACTTATCAAATTCCTTATTAATGTATTCCGTGCCATTATCGGTGCGCAGAATTTTTATTTTGCAACCTGTTTGTCTCTCAGCCATGTTTTTGTAAGTTTTAAATATGTTTAAAGCTTCATTTTTCTGCTTCATAAAATAAACATTTACAAAACGCGTTTTGTCGTCGATCATCGTAATAAAATATCGCGAGCCCCCCCACGATTTTACATTTATTGGACCACATACGTCACTGTGAATTAGTTGTAGTTTTTTTAATGTTTTGGTTTCGGACGCTTTAAACGGTTTTACGCTGCACTTGCTTTTTAAACAAACGGTACAATCAATTGGTTTGCACGTTGTGCTAAACTTTAAACCACGCACTAGTTCTTTCTTTTTAAGCTCCACTAGGTATTTTAAATTTAAGTGTCCGTATCTCTTGTGCCACTTAAATAATTCTTCATAAGAGTTTTCGGCATGGTACAATTTACCCGTTAGTTCAAGTTCGCACATAAATAAATCACCCAATTGTTTAGCACATAATATTTTATGATCGTTTTCATCGAACACATTGGCTATGCCTTTCTCAAACACTACTTTGCACCCACTGTTCATGGCTTTGCTCACTGAAATAAAGTTGCATTGAAGTTGCGGTACAAATAAAACATTTTTCAGCCTAATAGTGCACATTTTTGATTTAATTAAAACATCACCACGTCCAGTTGCTTCTATATATTCATTTCCAGCGAGCAAAATTTTGCTATTGTACTGTTCTAACTGTACGAAAAGCTCACGCACTCCACACATGTGTGACGTTGCTCCACTGTCTAAACACCACTTGGTTTTATCAACCGTTGTTCTCTCATTTGCGTTAAAGATTCCAAAAAAAGACTTAGCTGTCTCTTCTTGCTCTGCTCCTCTCGATCCGTTAGTTGCGGTTAAAACTTTTTCGTCTCTCTTATTTCGGCAATCCGCTGCGTAATGTCCCCTGCGACCACAATTATAACACTTGAAGTTACCGTTGTTTCTCCTTACGCTTTTGTTTCTGTCGGCGCCGTTATTCTTGCTGTAATCCACACCTTCCGAATTTTTATGCATTTTGTTGTTGTTTTGCCGAGCAACAAATGCTTGTCCCGTTCCTCCCGAATTTAACAAGTCATTACTGTTTCTGCGTTCACTCTCCTCGATAAGTTTCACTTTGAGGGAATTCAACTGTGGCAAATCGTCGCGAGATTCTAATGCAACAACAAAATTTTCGTAACACACAGGCAAACTAGCAAGAAGCATAATGACGAATAATTCTTCTTGCAAGGTAATACCCAATTCGCTGAGTTGTTCAATGATTTCACTGAAATCCGAAATATATTGCTGCATACTGTCAGCTTCCGTCATTCGCATATGAATCAATTTTTTGAATAGTGACACCTTCCTCACAGGTCCAGATGGTTGATGGATTTCCTTTAGTGCTACCCAAGCTCCTAAGGCAGTGCGACACTTTTTGATGTGGTTTATTTGGCTGTGTTTAACAGACAACGTTAAAACTGCCAACGCCTTCTCGTTAGCCGAAGTCCATGCAGTACTCGCTTCAACTTCATCTGCAGGTGGCTTAGGATTGTCTATTATTGACCACAGCTCTTGATGGACCAACACGCTTCTCATTTGAACACACCACGTATTATAATTGGTCTCATCCAATTTTTCTATATTGTAGAGCGCACTCATATTCACTTTTTTTTTTTTTAAATTATTTTTATACTTTAACCCTGGACCTAGATTCTGGGCCCATAACCTGTTGAGGAACTATTTGATTTGCTAGATAAGAAAGAATACAACGTACGTATTCTTCAAGCGCCAGAATAGAAGAGAAGCACTTTAATAAGTTTAATTCAGATTTTACATTAAAAGTAGTTAACATTAGTGCATTTCAAAACATAGACATATTATTACTTATGTTATTAACATTACATTTTACTTATTACATTTTAACAAATAATAA
The DNA here is from genome assembly GCA_035041755.1 of Cacoxenus indagator. Lineage (NCBI taxonomy): Eukaryota > Metazoa > Arthropoda > Insecta > Diptera > Drosophilidae > Cacoxenus > Cacoxenus indagator. Next base: position 162,618 of record JAWNKX010000224.1, on the reverse strand, counting down.
TAATAATAATAATAATAATAATAATAATAATAATAATAATAATAATAATAATAATAATAATAATAATAATAATAATAATAATAATAATAATAATAATAATAATAATAATAATAATAAT
>JAWNKX010000224.1:152500-157500 GCA_035041755.1 Cacoxenus indagator | reverse complement strand
GGTGCGATTGCACACAATGTCATGACCTGGAGCTTTATTAGGTTTTAGACGTCGAATGACAGCTTTCATCGGCCGTGAATGGCCTCACCGGTGGGTCCAACTGTGTGGGCGTGAACAGGAATCGTTCAGTTTCCGCTACCCCTTCTGGCTGTACAAGGTTTCGTAGCTGAAATCGACGTTCTAAATGTGCGGCAAAAGAGTTGGCTTTCTCGGCATCAGAGCGGCACCATTTTCCATTTTCATCTCTGATTGGCAACTGCCTAATAGGATGTCTTGTGCAGTTGCGTGTGGCTTTCCATAAGCAGAACTCAGCATCCTTCTGCGTAGACATATTTTCCAGCATATTATCGAATTGCTGTGTCCGCTGGCTATTGAGTTCGGATCTGAGCAGCTCTGATTCATGGTTCCAATTTGATTTGTCTTCTGGGTCACGAGAACGTTGGAAAATTTTAAGAAGTCTAGAAGATGGCGTCTCAGTCTTGCATGTAGTTTGAATGACTCATTGAAGTGTAGCGGCTGGTATTCCGTAGGGCGTTTAGCTTCAGCAGCAGTAGCTGCTCAATTCAACTTTAGGATAACAGTTATTATTCAGTATGGTCCTGAAGTGTTCCAAATTTGTGTCTTTAGAGGTGTTAAAAGAGATTATTAAGGGAAGATGATCATAGATAAATCAGTGCGGTGAGACACTTGTAGTTGGCAGTGCGGAATGTGTCTGTAAAAGCCGAAATCTAGACATGATGGGCTCTGTGACTGTGCAGTTGTGTATCTGGTTTGGGTGCCAGTATCTAAGATGCTAATAGATGCTGCAATAGCCTAATCAACCAGGGCACGCCCCCTAGCATTAGAGCGGGCGGATCCCCACAGTTGATTGTGAGCATTCCAGTCTCCGATAGTAGAAATTTTCTGTCCATAGAACCAATTAGGCTGTTGACTATATTTGTGGTCCAGACAGCACGAGGCGGGCAGTAAATCGCACCGATTTCGACGTTGCCCGCAACGGTGGAGACAATCGCTGAGGTAACTTGAAAGCAGTTGGTTCGTTGAGGGGCAGTTACAAAGTTCTGAATGCCTCTTCTGATTAAAATTGCAGCACCCCCTTTTCGACTGAGTGAATCTGAGAAAAATGAGAACCGTTAGCAACGTAATTTATGTCTAAAGATTGGTTGTGCGACTGCTGCTGTTTTTTACTTATGACGTCGCATTAGATCGATCTGCCTGCGAGCCAATTCCGCGTATGTAAGTCGCTTCTAGCGTTGCATAAAATTGGACTGATGCTGAGTAGAACGCTGGAATGCTGGTTTGCACAGGAGAGGGATCATCTACAGGAGGACGCTCTATTGACCGACCTGATCTCGTTAAGAGTTGAGACACGAGGCAGCTGAGAACTTGCACGTAATATTAGATTTTTGCGACTGCTGGTTATAAGTCCATTAGATGGTGCTGCCTGCGTATGTAAGTATTAGATTCGCAGGACAGCCTTTGCGAGTGAATTTGCAACGGTGCACAGAAGGGTTATTGCAGCAGACTTTGAATTACGGAGCCGTCGCTGACTCTATGTAGTAGTTTTGGTGCGCAGGCCCTTAGATTGCGTTGTGCGTCGAAGTTAGCAAACGTTAGCGGAGCCGTTATCGGCCAGCAGTCAGCCATTTACTATTCAGTCGCAGAATGTCACAGAAGTGTCTGAATCCTGGCAGTGTGGCCAAAGGCTTGCATCCGCATGCACTGTGCTAATTTGATGGAGCTCGCAAGTTTTAGCTTTGCCAACTAGCTGTACTTATGTTTGTTAAGCTGCGAATTATTGCGCTAGGAGCTGACGACATATTGTCGGCTCGTAGAATCATCGCTTTAGGCATGCATTAGTTGCAGATGCCAGAATCTTGAAGCGATTGGTCAGAGTGTGTGTCGACATGCAGCTGAATAATGATTGTAAGGCTGTCAGATTCAGCTGGCATGTGTAATATTCGCTTAAGTTGACAGGTTACTTTGGCCACGCGGTAAGTCATATCTGTCTAGTCCGAGTAAGCTAGTGCAATATGAACTGGTCGACAAAGGTATTGAGCATATTTTGCTGATACTGGAAATGTAACTCCATGTAGAGTTAGGTGAGGCTTAGATTGGTTTCGTCGAATAGCACCTTAGCAGTGCGAGTTGAATTTACAACGGTGGAGAGGATGTTGCAGCGTTTAATTGGCAGCTGTGGCAAGACTGCAGCAGAGCTGTGCTAAATATGTGAGCAGTTCTGTGCCACGGCTGTAGTTACGTTGTTGAGATAAGAGCCAGGGCCGACGACATAGTGCTGAGACTCATCCATGATCCAGTTGAGCCGTCAATAAGCATTGCTGACATAGTTGTTGACGCTAAGCAAGGGTGATAGGCTACTGATCTTTAGCTGTACTCGATTGGAAAGCAGCGCACATCAAAACTGTCAGTCACAAGTAATGTAGCTGCTCAGATATCATTATAGCATGTTGTTGTAGTGGTATAGTTGTAGTTAGAACAGTGTGGTCACTGCACAGAAGTAGTGAGTGTTTCAAAATAAGCATTCTGGGATAAGTAACACTGTTGCAGATAGAGATAGCTTAACATTGACATCCAGTACAGCTCACAGTAAGCAGATAAGCAGTTAGTACGTGCAGACTTGAACAAGCTGCCAAAAACGTCTAGCTGCATATTTAGTAGCTAGTTAGATAGAGATGAAGAGCTACTGTGAATCATACATAAACTAGTATTGATACTATATCACAGTTAATAGCACAGCAATATAGTCATAAAATAATCGAACCTAGCAGTAATAATACAATATTAACACTAAGAACTAATGTCATGAATCATATAGTAACTAATTATTTACACAGTTTCACGCACACGAGTAAGCGACGACTGAGATCAATAATAATAATAATAATAATAATAATAATAATAATAATAATAATAATAATAATAATAATAATAATAATAATAATAATAATAATAATAATAATAATAATAATAATAATAATAATAATAATAATAATAATAATAATAATAATAATAATAATAATAATAATAATAATAATAATAATAATAATAATAATAATAATAATAATAATAATAATAATAATAATAATAATAATAATAATAATAATAATAATAATAATAATAATAATAATAATAATAATAATAATAATAATAAGAATAATAATAATAATAATAATATTAATAATAATAATTATTTTTTGCGGTTAGCAAGGGGGAGATGCCTACCGCATCTCACACCGTCGTGTGGTATGTGGGGCTCGCACCCGTAAAAACCCCTCCACATTAGGCCTATCACTATCACCACTTCGGAACAGCGTTCGCATTACTTCAAAGTGGGGCCTCTCTCCACGCTCTGCGCGCCCCTCTATGGATGATCTGCGACCAAACCACCCTGTTGTGTCCTTATGTCAAGGTCGTTCTTCTTCAGTCGAAGAATTTCGTTAACAAAAACTGCCACTTGTTTCCAGTTCTCTTCAATACTGGTCATTTTGCCTACGATGTTGTCGGGTGTGATATGTCCGATCGATTGTGTTAGTCGATTTCGTCTTTCTGCAAATCTTTTACAGTGAAATACTGTGTGTTCTGCGTTATCTATTTCGGCGTCTGCGTATACACAACTGGTTTTAGCACTTTTGCCTATTGAGAACTGGAAAGAGCTAAAATATCCATGTCCTGTCAGCATTTGTTTGATGTAGTAATTTACTTCGCCGTGTTTCCTTTGTACCCAAACTTTGATATCAGGTATAAGCCTTTCCGTCCATCTTCCCGTGCTCTCATTAGTCCATCTCTCTTGCCAAAAGTCAAGAGTTTCCTCTTTGCAATGTTCGACTGTTTGTCTCGTTGCTACCCCTGCTTGACGCAGCTCGTAAATCCTCTTTCGCTCGATGGCTAGCAGATCAATCGGCTTCACCCCAGCGATGACAAGTGCTGCTGCTCCAGATACCGTTCGATATGCGATTATTATCCTCATCGCGTAGGTTCGTTTTACCAACACCAAAGATTTCGCCCTGCATTTCACGTTTAATGTGTCTGCCCAGATTTCGCATCCGTACAACAGGATAGCGTTGTTTATGTCCATCAGCAGTCTCCGTCTCGATTGAAGTGGTCTGCCTATGTTTGCCATGAGCCTGCTGAGAGATTATTTTTGTATCTGCAGCCCTGCATCTCGCGTGATGGATTTGCGCCCCGTACGTCATCTCTGTATCAATCGTGACTCCTAGGTATTTTATCACTTTTGTTGTCCTTATGATGGTATCGTTGACCCTCATGTCAATTTCCACTGGCATCCGACGTCTTATGACCAGAAATAGCTCGGTTTTTTCAGTAGCCAGCTGAAGGCCTTGTGTGTCAAGCCATTGATTAACACGTATCATCACCTGGTTGAGCTTGCGCTGAGCATGCGTGGTGTTGCGTGCCGATATTACTGCGACTATGTCATATGAGGATTTCGTCGTAGCTTATATTCCAGAGTTCTGATCCTTGAGCTGCTTTTGACGTTATTTTAACACACTTCTCGCCTGCTTTGGTCTGGCATATCAGCTCCCGACCTTCAAGGTAGCTTTCTATAAGCCTCATCAAGTAATTGGGGATCCACTTCGTATACACCTGTTGTACATATTAAGCAATATGTGGGGTCGGCTTGCTGTTATTTCTTTTAAGACATCCGCTGGAATGTTATCAGTACCCGGTGCCTTCTTGTTCTTAAGGCTCTTGGCTGCTTTGGCTAGTTCGTCTTCGGTGAAGGGCTCTATATGTTCCCCAGTATTCTGCGGCATTGTGTTTGCTGGTCGAGCCGGATTTGTGGAAAGAGCGTTTTGACTATGTTGTCCATTTGTTCTTCCCCTATATCTGGGAATGCGCTGTTAGACATAAGCTTTTTCATGACGATTTTATAACCCATACCCCACGGGTCGTAATAATAATGATAATAATAATAATAATAGTAATAATAATAATAATAATAATAATAATAATAATAATAA
>JAWNKX010000224.1:37500-150000 GCA_035041755.1 Cacoxenus indagator | reverse complement strand
AATAATAATAATAATAATAATAATAATAATAATAATAATAATAATAATAATAATAATAATAATAATAATAATAATAATAATAATAATAATAATAATAATAATAATAATAATAATAATAATAATAATAATAATAATAATAATAATAATAATAATAATAATAATAATAATAATAATAATAATAATAATAATAATAATAATAATAATAATAATAATAATAATATAATAATAATATAATAATAATAATAATAATAATAATAATAATAATAATAATAATAAAATAATAATAAAATAATAATAATAATAATAATAATAAAATAATAATAATAAAATAATAATAATAATAATAATAATAATAATAATAATAATAATAATAATAATAATAATAATAATAATAATAATAATAATAATAATAATAATAATAATAATAATAATAATAATAATAATAATAATAATAATAATAATAAATACTGGTCATTTTGCCTACGATGTTGTCGGGTGTGATATGTCCGATCGATTGTGTTAGTCCATTTCGTCTTTCTGCAAATCTTTTACAGTGAAATACTGTGTGTTCTGCGTTGTCTATTTCGTCGTCTGCGTATACATAACTGGTTTCAGCACTTTTGCCTATTGAGAACTGGGAAGAGCTAAAATATCCATGTCCTGTCAGCATTTGTGTGATGTAGTAATTTGCTTCGCCGTGTTTCCTTTGTACCCAAACTTTGATATTAGGTATAAGCCTTTCCGTCCATCTTCCCGTGCTCTCATTAGTCCATCCCTCTTGCCAAAAGTCAAGAGTTTCCTCTTTGCAATGTTCGACTGTTTGTCTCGTTGCTACCCCTGCTTGACGCAACTCGTAAATCCTCTTTCGCTCGATGGCTAGCAGATCAATCAGCTTCACCCCAGCGATGACAAGTGCTGCTGCTCCAGATACCGTTCGATATGCGATTATTATCCTCATCGCATACTTTCGTTTTACCAACACCAAAGATTTCGCCCTGCATTTCACGTTTAATGTGACTGCCCAGATTTTGCATCCGTACAACAGGATAGCGTTGTTTATGTCCATCAGCAGTCTCCGTCTCGATTGAAATGGTCTGCCTATGTTTGCCATGAGCCTGCTGAGAGATTTTTTTGTATCTGCAGCCCTGCATCTCGCGTGATGTATTTGCACCCCGAACGTCAGCTTTGTATCAATCCTGACTCCTAGGTATTTTATCACTTTTGTTGTCCTTATGATGGTATCGTTGACCCTCATATCAATTTCCACTGGCATCCGACGTCTTATGACCAGAAACAGCTCGGTTTTTTCAGTAGCCAGCTGAAGGCCTTGTGTGTCAACCCATTGAATAACACGTATCATCACCTGGTTGAGCTTGCGCTGAGCATGCGTGGTGTTACGTGCCGAGATTACTGCGACTATGTCATATGAGAATTTCGTCGTAGCTTATATTCCAGAGTTCTGATCCTTGAGCTGTTCTGACGTTATTTTAACACACTTCTCGCCTGCTTTGGTCTGGCATATCAGCTCCCGACCTTCAAGGTAGCTTTCTATAAGCCTCATCAAGTAATTGGGGATACGGAATTTTTTTCCAGAGCTTTAATAGTTTTCGCATTTGACGCTGTTGAATGCGTTCTTGATGTCCAATGTTACAAGTAATACGACAGGCCGCGACAGATGATTGCCCTGTTGGGTTTTGAGTGTTACCTCACGACTTCATCAATTGCTCCGATTGTAGAATTTCCGGAACTGTAGCCGTGCTGTCTCGAGGAGAGCCCGCCGGCGCTTTCGATCGCTGCAGCTTATCCGGGCTTTTTCAGCTTCTCCAGCAACTTACCAATTGTGTTTAGCATACAGAGTGGTCGGTACGCTGATGGCGTTCCTGGGCCTCTTTTGCCTTTGCTGATCAATACCAGTCGCTGTATCTTCCAAGATTCGGGGAATATTCCACTTCGTATACACCTGTTTTACATATTGCTTTTAAGACTTCCTCTGCAATGTTATCAGGGCCCGGTGCCTTCTTGTTCTTAAGGCTCTTGGCTGCTTTGACTAGTTCGTCTTCGGTGAAGAGCTCTACATGTTCCCCAGTAGTATGCGGCATTGTGTTTGCTGGTCGACCCGGCTGGGTGGGAAAGAGTGTTTTGACTATGTTGTCCATATGTTCTTCCTCCATATCAGGGAGTGCGCTGTTAGACATACGCTTTTTCATGACGATTTTATAACCCACACCCCACGGGTCGTAATTTACGTCATTACAGAGAGCTTTCCATACTTGTACATATTTCTCTGTGTGGGGGAGTCTCCCCTGCGCCTTTCTCTTGTAAGGAGACGTCTGCATCGGACACACTCTTCTCTCAGAGATTTTATCTCTTCTATCCACCAATATACCTCTTGTCCTTGTCTGCAGGGGTTTCCTGCCTTTGGCATAGCAGCATTACAGGCAGTTTTTACGGCTTCCATGGTATTATATACTACACTCTGGGTGCTTCCGTTGTGAGAGACATCGGGTAGGCACATGTCGATTTCGTTTATAAAGAGGGTCTTTTTCAAGCAGTTTACATTCTATCTGCGGTTACTACGCGCAGTATTACGTTTTGCATTGAATGTGTTTTTCTCTGCGAGGGTGAAAGGGATATACTCATGGTCGCTGCCTTTATACATATCTAAGACTTTCCAGTGCGTTATCTTATGCGCCATATTCTCCTAGACCAGAGTAATGTCGGGGATTGTTTGTTCGTTTCCCATTCGCCGAAAAGTCGCAGTTGTACCGACGTTGGCTACTATGAGACCTGCCTTGGCAGCCGTATCAAGGACTCTGCGACCCCTGGGGTTTGTTGAAGGAATGCCACCCTCTACAGCTCTCGATTTAAAATCTCCAGCTACAACAAGGTTTCCCGGTAATCGCCTAGCTGTTTCTTCAATATCGTCGAGTTTTCTCTGATGTGCTTCTATACCATCACTTGGTGTTAGCTAGCAGCTGATGACACTGTAGTCTTTGACTCTCACAAATACGTAGCAGCTTCCTTTACCACTGCTCAGATGCCGTATTTTGCTTGGATCTGGGAACCATAATGCAGCAGTTTTCGTGTCGTTTTCAAACCAGAATCCAGTTTGTTTTCTCTTGTATTGCTTGCTGAATATAACCAAATAAATTTGTTCCTCCATGACTATTTGGGACAACAGGTCATCCGCTATCCTGCTTCTAGGTAAGGTTGTTTGGAGAACCTTCATCTTCGATCTTTCCTGGCACTGGCAATGCAGTTCTTGGCCCCAGGGAAGTGATTCAGCAATTTAAGTTTATCATGTGCACATAAACAGCATCTTGGTGGATTCGTGCAAGTGTTCATCTTGTGTCCATTCTCTCCGCAACTAATGCCCAGGTCACTACGGTCTGGTCCTCTGCAGTCCTTCCGCAAGTGGCCAACGCCAAAGCATATGAAGCACCGCTTAATTTCGATGCACTGCTTTACTCGGCATCGCGTTCATCCGATCTTAATCTTCTGCGCTTTCAGTACATCATTTGCGTTCTTCTGTGGGTAGTATGACAAAGGCCTGCTTCAACCCTAAATTGTTGGCGTCTGTGAGCCGAACTTGCATTTCTTGACCCCTGTCGCTTATCGCTGCCTTGATTGCAGAGACAAGTTCCTCTACCTCTGTGAGACTCTCCAGGTCATGTATCTCCAGCTTGCACATTGGCTTGATGGCCTTCACTGACGCACTTTCCTTAAGCATGTCTTTGATGGTTTCACAAAGCTTATAAAGTTTGCTTCCATTGGTAAGTTCAACTAGCATGTCCCCTGTTCTTGTCTTCTTGACCGGGTGGACAGAACTCTCGGCTTCATATTCATGGTTTCATTTTTTTTTCAGCTCTCTCAGAACGTCCATGTAGATCCTTCCACCGTCTGGCTTAATTAGCACAGCTTCCTGCCGAGTTCGCGTCCTTGACTTAGGCTTATCTACCTTTATGCCAATATCAACTGATTTCTGAGTTTTGCTTACTTTGGTTCTGTCATGTTTGCATTCGAGTTTCGACTTTTTTGTGATTCACAGTCTCGAATCCATCATTCGGCTCCTTGTTTCTCACTTTTTTGCTCGAACCTTATATCGCAGGACTTGTAGCTATTCTTTTATGGGTGTCCAGAGCTGGTGTTTCAGTTTTGCGTTGGTCCTGTTTTTCAATGCCTTGCTTTTTCGCCTCCCTAGCACTTACTACTTCGGCGTTCATCCAGCTGTTCCTGTAGCTTCCGATGACATCGAAGAGTTCACTCAGTTCAGACACACCGTCTTTAATATTCATGCTTATATTTCGATGCTTCCGCTTGGAATTCTTCATTCTTAGCAGTACCCCTTTGCACTACTCTAGCGTTCCTTCTTCCAGGGTCCTCATCTTCAGAATCAACTCTTGCCTTGGGGAGCCGTGGGTATGCATTACTCTTTGTTGTGCGCTCGGGGTTTCCAAATCTACAAGTGGGGTCTTCGCGTTGAATTGGGTCTCATTTTCTCTTTCGATTGTTTGTGTAGTTTTCGGCGTTTCCTGAGTTATATGGATCAGACTCCACTACTTGTGTAGCTCTTTGATTTGGCGATCGCATCGTCAAATAACTTCTCAGGAATATCCCGCTCTCTTCTTTCTTTTGTTGTTGTTGGTGTATACTCATAGTAAATGGGTCCAAACTTTATGGCGCTATCTTCTCTCATACGTACATTTGTCCGAAATGTTCCCATGGGTCATTATGCAGGCAATGAGGTCTATGTAAGGCTTGATACAAAACTTCATGGGTGCGTACATTCAGAACCAGAAGAGACACTAAGCAGGAGTCCTCTCAACTGCACCTGTACCACCGACCTAACGGTGATGTGATTTGAACGTACTTAAAGACTCGCCGAGTTTTAATAAAGCGGAGGTAACTGCAGCATTAGCCCAACAGCCATTTCGCCAGGGGTTCAATCTGAGTACTAAAGTGTTGGAATACCTTAGTCATCAGCGATCGGATCTTCTTTTCTGTCTACCGATCAGGAAAAAAACATTATAAATAGCCGTCCAATGTGGAGCAGACGCTAACCAGGATGACGCCCGATTCGGGAACAGACGCGTCCTGGATTTCTCGCCCAGAAAGCCATTCCACCTGGTCAGGCTTAGCTCGACGTCGCCTTCTCACCTTAGCAAGCGCACTGACGGGTGATAGAGCTGCTTCCCGGGGTCGCCACGTGGGGGCAGTGAGATTCTTGGGACTTGTCTGGATGGATCGTGCGGGACTTCGCCATGTTAAAGCCGATCACACACTTTACCATTCAGCCATAGACCCCAACCCCACAATAATAATAATAATAATGTTGAGGAACTATTTGACTTGCTAGGTAAAAAAGAACACAACGTACGTATTCTTCAAGCGCCAGAATAGAAGAGAAAGCACTTTAATAAGTTAAATTCAGATTTTACATTAAAATTAGTGCATTTCTAAACAGAGTCATATTATTACTTATGTTACTTACATTACATTTTACTCATTACATTTTAACATTCCCCTTTAATGTTGATAACAATAAGTTCTTCTATTAATTCATAAGTGAACAAACAAAGGCAAAAATTCTTATTTGTAAAAATTATTTGCTTATCTTAGTTCTTGTGTAATCCTAGTAATTGAATGCATTTAATATGTTTGACTTTGACAAGGTTTTTTGTTAGTATGTCAGCTGTCATATCATTAGTGGGACAATAATTTAAATTAAAAATTTCCTTTTTATATATCTCCCTAATATAATGATAGCGAATATCTATATGCTTGCTTCTGGAATAATAAACAGGATTTTTAACTAGATTTTGCGCGCTCAAATTATCTCCAAAAATGTTGATTGTTTCAATCTTTTTGTTCAAATACATTTCATTTAATAATTTTCTAATATATACAGCTTCTTTCGCAGCAAGTGAAAGAGTCATATATTCAGCTTCGGTACTGCTTAAGGCTACTGACGATTGCTTCTTGCTGTCCCACGAGAACACACAGCCACCAAGCATGAACGCATATCCTGTAAGGGATTTCCTATCCGTTGAATCGCCACCCCAGACTCCTTTGCCGGCCCTCTCGTATTTGAGCTTTACGTTTATTGTTGAATTCAAATAACGTAACACTTGTTTCGCTGCTACCAGATGCACGTTATGTGGGTCTGTATTTCGCTGCGACAACTTGCTTACCCAGTGTAAGATATCAGGCCGTGTCGTGATAGCTATGTACATTAGCGATCCGATGAGCGATTGGTACTGGGTTTGGTCAACAGGGTTGCATGCTTCCTTATGGCACTGCACTTGAAAACCTGGTACCAATGGAACTAACGCTTTGCGACAGTTCTCAAAGTTGTATTGCTGCAAGAGTTGTGTAATGTGTTGCCGTTGGTTAATGAAAATAGTACCTCTTTCAACAACCCTTCCCATCACCATGCCCAAAAAATGACTAATACGGCCTTTGTCGACTATCTGGAATGAATTAGAAATTTTTTGTTTGATATTATTAAGCTCGATTTTATCCGAACTGGCCACTAATATGTCATCCACATATTATATTGTAACAACATTCAGGTTACAAATACCTGGGTGTGTGTTTGGATAGGCGGCTAACTTTCAAGACGCATATTTCAAGTATCACGAAATCCTTAACATTTACAAAACCATAATTGCTCCTGCTTGGCAATACGGTTTGCAGGTGTATGGCATAGCAGCGAGGTCAAACATCACGAAGGTGAGAGTACTGCAGGCCAAGACATTGCGAATGCTTACTGCTGCCGCTTGGTTCATGCGAACGGCGGACCTTGAAAACGACTTAAAAATACCGAAAATTGGCGATGTGATAAATCGTCAGGCCAAAAAATATATAGAGAGGTTAAAAAATCATCCAAATAAACTAGCAAGGCGCCTTCTAAAACGACGAGGAATGGGAGGAGTTAGGGAGGCGAGACGGCTGAGAAGATCGCACCCTGCCACCTCCGTAACAGATCCTTTTAATACACAATACTATATCCCCACTTATTATTTAAGTTGTTTTGTTAATTTTTGTATATACAATTTAATTGAAGTTGTTCTAATAATAACAGAAAAATTAAATATAAACGAAAGAAGAAAAAAAAAACGTATACAGTCACGATTTTAATATTGTTGTCTTCATTCCTTGCGTACACACATCAGAGTATTTTACTACGGGTGAAAACGTCTCCTCATAATTTAAATCAAACGTTTGTGAACAGCCTTTGGCAACTAACCTTGCCTTATACCGCTCGATTTCGCCTTTGCTGTTCTTTTTCAGTGTAAATACCCAACGATTTCCAATGGCCTTGTGATTACGAGGAGGGTCTACAAGCTCCCATGTATCATTTTCGGTGAGTGCATTAAATTCAGTTTACATTGCGTTCCTCCACTCATCTGCTTGCTTGCCAGACAATGCCTCTTCAACCGTTTGCGGCTCCACGACGGTACTCCTCATTAAATTCACGGTATTGTATTGTTTTTTAGGTCTGCCCCGTAATGCTTTCTTAATCTTTCTTGGACGACCTGGTCCTCGTCTCTGTTTAACCTCATTGCTGCTCTCTTCAGCCGAATCTGACTCCAGTCCCGATTGCCTTTTCATCTGTTATGTCATCTAAAATTTGGTCGTAATCATTTTCGGGCGTGTGGTTTACCAAATTTCGTTCTTCTGTGTGGTTAACAGATTCGGCGGAATCTGGGCGATTAGTGCTTTTACTAGGCTCGTTGTTAATTTCAATACTAATACTCTCGGTGGTGTTTTCCACAAAGGAAATATCACGACTAATGATGATATTGTTGCTGCTTTTATCAAAGAATCGATAAGCCTTCGACCTATCATCGTAGCCATCCATTAAAAGTTCTCTCCCCTTTGACCGGAACTTCTTATGCTGAGTCTTGTCCAGTGCGACAGCTAAACAGCCAAATATTCTGAAATTACTTACGACAGGCTTGTTTCCATTCCAGGCTTCATAAGGCGTCATATTGACTAAACCACTTGTAGGTGCCCGGTTTCTGATATATGCTGCTGTATGTACTGCTTCAGCCCAAAATTTTTCAGGTAAATCTGCGTTTGTCAGCATACAGCGAGCCATTTCCACCAGCGTTCGGTTGAACCTCTCAGCGATTTCATTCTGTTGGGGAGTATGGGGAACGGATAATTGACGAACAATACAATTATATTTTAGATACTTATCAAATTCCTTATTAATGTATTCCGTGCCATTATCGGTGCGCAGAATTTTTATTTTGCAACCTGTTTTTCGCTCAGTCATGTTTTTGTAAGTTTTAAATATGTTTAAAGCTTCATTTTTCTGCTTCATAAAATAAACATTTACAAAACGCGTTTTGTCGTCGATCATCGTAGTAAAATACGGCGAGTCCCCCACGATTTTACATTTATTGGACCACATACGTCACCAGAGAGAACTTATTCATATAGAGGTTACATTTCTCTCTTAAAAAAATGGCCGGAGAGACTCTTCAGAAAGGATTATAATCCGACACTGATTCTGTACATCAACATTATTGTTGGCTGTTCAACTTATTCAGCGTAACATATTGCTGTTGGTTTGCTTGGGTTTGCATAAACAAATTGGGCGGGAGTATGATATTCAAAGAAAATAAATACACAAGAAAGACATAATAAAAACAAAAATCAGAGACAGAGACAATATGTCTTCCATAACTGGAATATCCCCATAACTCGAACTTTTGTTATGCATTATGGTAATTCGAGATTTGGGTGTTTGACTGTACGAGCAATACACAGTCCGCGAAGTTCGAGTCTCAATCGCGCAAAGCAAATTTCGTCACCCTTATTTCGTGTTGTGTTCTTTCCTCCTCTTTCCTTGTGATCGGCAATGAAGAAAAAAACAAATGGTCTAGACTTTGTTGTTGCGTGAGCGTAGCAAAAAAGAGGAATTTTTATTCCCGCACGCGCCCCACTTCACATCGTAGCCAACAAGTCAATTTTCGATTGTCAGTTCCCGAGCGCGTTTCGTTCTTCAGTTCAAATTTGGCTGCACGCAAAAAGTATACAAAGTTGCCTTCCCTTATGTTCGGCAAATAAGGAAAAAACAAATGTCACACGCTTTGTTGTTGCGTGGTCAAAGGCAAAATGTATTGTTTGTCTGTTTTCGCAGTAGCGCAGCTGGTTTGATATCATTTTCACATAGGACACTTCCAGTTGCTTGATGTTTTTTCTGTCTGCTAGTCAAGGTAGAATTAGCTATATTCAACTTGGGAGGTAGATATTACAATAACAAAAATCATGTTCCTCATTCATTAAAAAATCGCGCCAAACCAATACATGTTCTTTTTCGCTATCATTCCCACAACAATAGCAATACATCAAAATACAAATGGGTGACGGCAATCAAAACAAACAAAACAAAGGTGATACACAGAAATTCCTTTTCATGCTAATTCACCCCAAATTCGCAAGGGGTCAAGTCAGTCAATAAAAAATGCGCGCGTTAGCAGAATGACGTTGCTAAACAGCGGCTGCGATGCTACTTCGATGTATCGATAATACACCACGTATTATAGTTGGTTTCATCCAATTTTTCTATATTGTATAGCGCACTCATATTCACTTTTTTTTTTAAATTTATTTTTATACTTTAACCCTGGACCAAGATTCTGGGCCCATAACCTGTTAAGGAACTTTTTGACTTGCTAGGTAAGAAAGAATACAAGGTATGTATTCTTCAAGCGCCAGAATAGAAGAGAAAGCACTTTAATGAGTTCAATTCAGATTTTACATTTCAAAACAGAGTCATATTATTACGTACTGGAGCCGGTGCTCTACACACTGTATACTGCAGATCTGCCTGTCTCAAATGATGTACAAATTGCGACATACGCTGATGACACGCATCTCTACTCATCCAGTTTCAACCCAATGCAATTGATGAATGGCTTTCTAAGTGGAAAATAAAGGTCAATGCTCAAAAATCCGTACAAGTCACCTTTGCTGTAAGAAAAGGACTGTGCCCAAAGGTAAACCTATATGGTAACGATATCCAACAAAGTGAAACTGTGAAATACCTTGGCATACACTTGGACCGCAGGCTAACATGTAAAGCTCATATCAAAGCCATAAGATGCAGCTTACTGTTAAAACCCGCAAAATTAACTGGCTGCTTGATTCAAAGTCACAATTGAAACTTGAAAATAAAGTTCTGCTATATAAAGTTATGGTGAAACCGAATTGGACTTATGCTCTTCAACTTTGGAGTACTGCGAGTAATTCAAACATTGAAATTCTCCAACGCTATCAAAGCAAAGTGCTCAGAATAATTACAATCCCTGGTATGTGAGTAACTATGCAATTCATGAAGATCTTACGATCCCATTTGTCAAGAGTGAAATATCTAAGCTCACTGCCAAATATGTTAAAAAACTGTGTTAGAAGAAGTTAATTGCTTAACACTTTTGTATTCACCACACTGAGCGAAGGTCTACAGAATTACGCATTTTCTTGTTGTTCTATAAATACCAACTCTGTTGTACTCTCTTTTGTTGAAATACATTATATTCGTTCGCAAATTGTCAAGCCATACACACGCATATCGGCGTGTTTTGTTTTTCTTCGTAATTCAATCATTTCTTGGACTTGTCAATCAGCGGTCAGCAAAAACGCTTGCTGTCCCCAAAACAAACTGGATATACATGACAACGATCTGGCCATTAACCTCTTTCACAATAGTCAAACGGTTAGGCGGTTAAAAAGATTACATGTTTGGGACATACCAGATAGATTTTAAGTAGATATAAGACCCTTTAACATAGCCTGTATTACTAGTATATAATAGTGTGTCTCAATGGAGATAACCTATTTCTGTTATTTATTTTAAGCACCACAAAATTTGCTTACTGTTCCAAGAACAGATTGCCAATAAAAATATAAATAAAAATAAAAATTTAAATTTTCCCACACAGTGGAAGTGTGGAACGTTATCCATGATAGCTAAACCTGGTACTCCGGAGAAACTTGTCACATCATATAGGCCCATAAGCCTGCTTCCAACTTTCCAACCAAAATTTTTGAAAGAATATTTTTGAACAGATTGTTGGCAGTACGGGGTCTTCAAGAAGCCATTCCTGATCACCAATTTGCAGTCTTCTTAGACGTCAAACAAGCATTCGATAAGGTATGGATCGATGGACTTCTGCATAAATTAAAAGTCCTCCTGCCTGACAAGTTTGTTTGTAGCAGTTTGTATTAATGAGAAGCTTTCTCCAAGGATGAACCTTCTCTGTGGCGGTAAGAGACAAAACTTCCATCATCAGGCACATGAGAGCCGGTGTCCCGCAGGGGAGTATCTTAGCTCTGGTCCTCTACTCCCTATATATATGATATACCGACAACTAGAGATGAGCATTCGATTATTACTACTTACGCGGACGATACAGCAGACATATTCAACTCTGCCTCTCTGAACGAAGCTGCGGGGAAATTGGCCAAGTAGCTGGATAGATTCCACTCGTGGACCAGGCGCTGGAACATAACCATAAAGTCTGGGAAATCATCTCACTGCACCGTCACATTAAGGCAAGGCGTCTGTCCGGTTGTGACTTACAACACAAGCATCATTCCGCAAATGGAGAAAATTCGGTGTCTTGGTCTCATCCTAGACAAGCGTTTAACCTGACGTGCACACATTAAGGTAGTTACGGCGCGCTGCTACCAATAGCTCAAGAAACTAGAGTGGCTCTTCGCCCTGCGAACAAGTTATCCTTAACCAATAAAAGGTTCATCTATCTGCAAGTAGTGGCACCTGCTTGGCGTTACGCCATACAAATTTGGGGCACTACTGCTGCCTACAACATCAGAAGAGTGCAGGCGTTTCAGAGCAAGGCTCACAGAAGATTTATGGGCGCCCCTTGGTACGTCCGCAACACCACGCTACACAGTGATATCTCCGTGCCAACTGTTATGGAGGTGATTAGTTCTCACAGCTGCCGCTATCACTCCAGATTTTTATCGCACCCAAATCCGCTGGCGTCCTCCCTCACCCGTATCTCAACAAGGCGTAGACTGAAGATTCTACACCCGCATGATCGCCCCCTAAGAAGGAATCATCCTTCTATGTCATTGCCTTTCCGTCGTAATTAGCATCATATTTAACTTAGTCTAAGTCTAATTTTTTTTTGCACGTCATTATTTTCAATCTGACAAATGTGTTATGCACTTTACTGCGATAAATGTTATACTTTAATTATAAAAAAGAAGAAAATTTATATACAGTTTGTCAATAAATTGTTTTTACACTATAAAAAAGAACTATTTTTTAACTCTAAGTCGAAAGAAAATGTACTAATATATTTTTATAATTTTTTAACAATTATGATTTATTACCTTAATTTCTACATATGGATGTCAAACATTTTCACAGCGCTAACAAAGCAACAGAAAAGAAAGATGAAACCAAAAAAACTGCTATTTTCTAGTGTCACGAAAATATTTTGACAAAACAGGATGTGGAGGGAAAAGTGAGAAAAAATCAACTAAACTACTTTAATATTTGGTATATGCTCCATTTGCGTCTTTTGAAATAGATTACCCATTTCGTAATCCAGTGGAATTTGCTCCCATTCCTCCAGTATTGCACTTTTGAGGGGTGCTCGCGTTGTTGGTTGTCTTTTTAACACTTTTTTCTTTAAATGTGCCTACAAATTTTCAATTGGGTTAAAGTCAGGACTCTGAGCTTGCGTGTCAAATACTTTTCCAGTATTAAAAAGCAGCACATCCTCACTAAATGGGCCTTATGTTTAGGATCGTTGTCTTGGTAAAATTTGAATTTTGGTTTATTATCCACAATTAATCCAAATTTGGTTGCACTATTGACTAATTGGCACTTTAAAATATTCAAATATTTTTGGGCATACATCGTATTCTCCACAAAAGCTAATTCACCAACCCCTTTACTGGATATGCACCCCCACACCATGCATGTAAGTTTTCCAAATTTTACCGTCGGTACGACATTCTGCACTTCTAATGACTTTAACGGTTTACGCTACACTTTTTTGGGTCCGTCATTATAATACATTATAATTTTCATTTCTTCACAGAATGTGACGTCATCCCAGCAACTTTGCGGGTTGTCTACATGCATTGAAGAGAAGGTGAAGCGTTTTTCCACATGCAGTGCAAAAAGCAGTGGCAACTTCCGAAATATACTGGTTCCTTTTTAGAGCTTTTCGTACCGTTTCATGGGAAATGGCAACACCACACTGTTCCTGGAACTCAGTAGCAAGGGACCTTGTCCAAATTTGTGGATTGTTTACTAGTTTTGTTACCAAACGGCATTCTGCTCGCTGAGATAATTTGCTTGGCCAGCCATGAGATGAATTAAGTTTCAGTCTGTTCTTTTTATTTGCCCGATTAATAATGTAGGAACCGGTGCGGGTCGGAGTTGAAGGCGACTCGCTCTCTGACTCTCAAAGAGACGAGGATAAGTAGTTGGTGTCAAACGCTCAGCGACTAAAGTACCAACAGACAGTTGGGTTTTGCATAATTGTAACAAACCAATAAAGTTATTAAAGTTTATAACGTTTAACAAATAAATTGGGTTGTTACAAATAATATTATGAACCATTTGCCTAGTCAAAAAGAACATTTCAGCTAACTCTTAAACACTTTTACCAATTTGATGGTTACAATAACCCAGCTGAATGACATCAAATGTCGTTCTTCGTCCAGGCATCTTCAATATTTAATGTAAACCGCAAGAACTTTTCTTTTGATGACGAAATCGCAAGTAACATTAAATTATTTCATCACCAAGTGACGAACATAAGCTCAAAGAAGAAATATCCAACAAAAATAGCAGTTCTTTTGGTTTCTTCTTTCTTTTTCTGCTTCTTTGCGCTGTGCAACTTTTTGATATACATATATAGAAATTAAGTTAATAAATCATAATCAGTAAACCAAAATTCTAAAAAAGGCATATAAGTATTTTTTCTTTCGACTTAAAGTTGTAAAATAGTTCTTCTTTGTGGTATCATAACAATTTCTTGACAAACTGTATAGACTCTATCAATGTACCGATACTAAAAGACTGGTTTCAAAAAGGTAATATCGAGTAAGTACTTGGATTTTCTCTTAACATTTCATCAATAACTACGGCAAAGACGTCATATGTCACCACAAAATCCAGAGTAAGTAATGGTTTAGGCTGAAAAGGTGCTCAAAGTTGTTTTAAAAAGTAGGAATTGTGATTGATTTTCTTTTGTATTGAATAAATTATTTAGCCAACATGACTGTCACTAATCGGGTAAGCTTTTTACAAATCCATAAGAAGCTTTCTCTGACGAACTTAAACCTGCTTTTTTTTTAGATGGAAATTGAAGCAGCTTATCACAAAGGTGAGGGTTTTCGATCCTACTACATTCAGAAAATCGAAGAACTGCAATTGATCGTTGCAGAGAAGGGTCAAAATTTACACCGATTACAAGCACAACGTAATGAGTTGAACGCAAAAGATTTGTTTGACATGTAGCACACTTGTTTTGTTGTTGCTGTTATTGTCACGCATATTTATTTATTTATATGATTATTCCTATATGCAGTTCGTATGTTGCGCGAAGAGCTGCAATTGTTGCCGGAGCACTAAGTAAAAGATCTGTAAATAAGTGTTTCGAGTCGAAAAACTCATCTATCGGCCACTTTCCAAATAGATAGTGTTAATAATTTTTTTTCTCGTTATAATCACATCATTTCCTATACAATATTTTGTTGTTATACAAAATTTTGAGAAAGACATTCGATCAGTAACTTTACTCTCTGACTTGTTAGTACCCGTTGGAAAATTTGTATATTTTATTTTGTAAAAAAGAAGAAAATAAACGAAAAACATACACTTTTGTTCCTAATATACTTTAATAAATTTCGGGACAACAAAGCCGGGTAAGTTTCGCAACATCTATAGAGAGGAAGAGTTTGCCCCTTTTCTAGTAGCAAACAGCGCACGTCATCGTTATCGGCCACATCAAAGGAGGTATGACCATCGCAATAACTCAACGTCACCAACGCATTATGTTCGATGAGTTCACGCAGAACATCCATTTGGCCACAACTGGCACCGTAGTGCAACGGCTTCTGTTGACTTCCATCGCGTTGATTGACATCGGCGCCGGCTGCCAAAAGAAACTGCACTATTTCAGTGGCATTGCGATCGGTTGCCCAGTGTATGAGCGTCATGCCATGCTGATCCAGCATCGCTGAATCCTCCGCTTTCATTGTCTCACGCAAGCGGGTGAGATTGTATTCTTTAAAATAATCATGTGGTGTTTTCTCATGCTCCGGCTTACAGGCCTCCGGGTCAATGGGTTGTTGTTGTACAGAGTGGACAACCCACCCAAGTGGTATTTTTGAGGCAGTATATCGTCAAGCACTGTATTATACTCCTCCTCTATCGCTGGTGCGTGCCAATTGGCGTCCAATTCTAGTACCTTCTGCACATATAAACGCTGCGTCTCGGCCGAGCTCATATCGCCAATTGCTTGCCAAGCACTCCATTTGCGCGTGCTTGCTTCTGAAATATACTTGGCTTAGTCGTATTGCAACGACCCACTATGGCCTGCGTATACAGCGCATACAAGTCGAGCAATGCATCAGATGTTAGTGTTGCATGGATTAGTTGTACATGAGCCGCAGCGCTGGTAAAAGGATCATTCACTACGCTGTCTTCGCAATCATCAAAATCCAAATCGCTGTCCGTCTTCGTTGCCTGCCTCTGTGGGCTACTGTATATTGCCTTACTTCGTATACCGCTACTCGTCCAATAGTCTACTAACTAATATTTAAAATGCTATGTGCATGTGTATAAATGTATGTGTATGTATTTATGTGTGACTGTCGCCGGAAACTTAAGATTTTTGTACGTTCAACTGATTGCCTTCGAGTGTATGCTTTTCTTCGTTTTCAATTTTCTCAAGTGGCACCAAACTGTTGAACGACACAAATCCGTAACCTTTGGAGCATCCGGTTTTCCGATCGAATAGTACGGTGGCGTTCACAACGCGTCCAAATTCCTTGAAGTAGCCGCGCAGCTCTTGGTGTCCCACAGTCCAAGGTAGATTACCAACGAAAATGCGATGCACCGTTCTGCCAATTTTTGTTACTGTGCTGCTGGCCATTTGTGCGTCACTTAGATTTTTGAACGTTCCACTGTTAAATAAAAAAATTCATCTATATCATTACTGTAAATATATCCGACGTGCGCCGCACCTACCTCCTCAATGGTGTTGCGTAAAACAAAAAATTCATTCCACCACAGTCCACACCATGCCGCTTTTATATTGGTGAACACCGCAATTCGGTTTGTATGTTTATAATTTTTATGTGAATGGCAAAGAACAGATCTGCTAACTTGTATGGTGACTGACATTTTTTTGTTTATTTCTATTGTCTTTTCTACGAATCCAGTGCTGATGCCACATTATCAATCTTGAACATGACAATTGAGTGTTTGTGAGTGGCACCGACGATGATCAAGAAAATATCAAAATGATATTTGTAGTATAGCAACGACTTTCATTCTGCTTCACATTGACAAATTCTCTGTTGACGATGCAGTACGAATATTTGCGCCGGTATAAAAGCAGAGAAAAAGTGTGATTACGAAAACTGTTTGAAAGTGTGCTTCGTAGCGTCAAGCGACATGTACACTATATGCTTATGACTAAGATTAATAATGTGACATCAGTATAAGTTGAAAAACCTAGAGCGTGTGAATTTAAGTATGCCCAATTTGTTGCAGGAACGCATGATTCGATTGCAAAATGCCGGCAACATTCAAATTGTATCTCAAACGTAACTGTATCATTGAGAAGAATATGCAATTGATCGTTGCAGAGAAGGGTCAAAATTTACGGCGATTACAAGCACAACGTAATGAGTTGAACGCAAAAGGTTTGTTTGGCATGTAGCACACTTGTTTTGTTGTTGCTGTTATTGTCACGCATATTTATTTATTTATATGATTATTCCTATATGCAGTTCGTATGTTGCGCGAAGAACTGCAATTGTTGCCGGAGCAGGGCAGCTACGTCGGTGAGGTAATCCAGCCGATGAATAAGAAAAAAGTGCTTGTTAAGGTGCATCCCGAGGGTAAATTTGTCGTTGACATTGACAAGAATATTGACATTAACGATGTCTCGCCATATTGCCGTGTTGCACTGCGTAATGAAAGCTACACTCTGCTCAAAATTCTACCGAACAAAGTCGATCCACTTGTGTCACTGATGATGGTCGAAAAGGTACCTGATTCGACGTATGAAATTGTTGGCGGTCTGGGCAAGCAAATAAAAGAGATAAAAGAGGTTATCGAACTTCCTGTTAAGCATCCTGAACTTTTCGATGTGCTCGGCATTGCCCAACCTAAGGGTGTATTACTGTATGGTCCACCAGGTACTGGGAAAACTTTACTGGCTCGGGCG
Source organism: Cacoxenus indagator (assembly GCA_035041755.1). Taxonomy (NCBI): domain Eukaryota; kingdom Metazoa; phylum Arthropoda; class Insecta; order Diptera; family Drosophilidae; genus Cacoxenus; species Cacoxenus indagator. The sequence goes on along the minus strand of JAWNKX010000224.1, from coordinate 132,538 downwards.
GTGGCCCATCACACCGAGTGCACCTTCATACGCGTTTCGGGTTCCGAATTGGTGCAAAAATTTATCGGCGAAGGTTCGCGCATGGTGCGCGAACTATTCGTAATGGCACGTGAACATGCTCCTTCAATAATCTTCATGGACGAAATTGATTCAATTGGCTCGTCGCGTATTGAGCCCGGTTCTGGCGGCGATTCTGAGGTGCAGCGCACCATATTGGAATTGCATAACCAATTGGATGGTTTCGAAGCTACTAAAAATATCAAAATCATCATGGCTACAAATCGAATTGATATACTTGACCCTGCATTATTGCGACCTGGCCGTAGGAAAATTGAATTTCCACCACCAAACGAGGAGGCACGTTAAGACATCCTAAAAATACATTCACGTAAAATGAATTTGACGCGTGGCATCAACCTCAATACTGAGCCGTTAAGACGTCTACTGAAGAAAGACTGTAAGTTCAATTGGGGTGAAACAGAAAAGAGGGCTTTCGAGGACCTCAAGTTTCGTTTAGCTAAAATACCAAGTTTGTCATACTTCAACCCCAGTAACAGAACGCGGTTGATCGCAGATGCCAGCCCAGTTGCCCTGGGAGCGATACTATTGCAATTCCCGGAAGGTAATGAACCTAACATAATCTCGTTTGCTAGTCGGAGTTTGTCCGACGTTGAGAAATGGTACTCACAAACCGAAAAAGAAAGTTTGGTGTTAGTCTGGGCGGTCGAAAAGTTTTACTTTTACCTGACGGGACTTGAATTTGAGCTAGTAATGGACAACAAGCCTCTGGAGACAATCTTCAAGCCAACCTCAAAACCACCGGCTCGGATTGAAAGATGGCTTTTACGCCTGCAAGCATTCAAGTTCAAGGCTGGTAAAGAAAACATTGCAGATGCTCTATCCCGACTGCGAGATACCGCCAACAAGCGTTTCCTGGCGCAAGGATGAGTATAATATCTTTCGGGTTATCGAATATACAGTTCCTGCATCATTGAATATTTCGGAAATTTCCCGGGAGAATGGCCTTGATGAGAAAATCATTGACGCAATGACTTGCCTGGACGAGAACTCTTGGGTAGTCTGCACATCAAACAAACCTAAAGCTTTCAGCGCTAGGGAAAATCCTTCTGATGGGAGCACGTCTGATCATCCCAACTATACTCCGTCAAAGAGTTCTGGAATTTACCCACGAAGGCCATCCGGGGGAATCAGCGATGAAATGTCGGTTAAGGGCTAAGATGTGGTGGCCGCGTATTGATCGGGATGCGGAAAATTTTGTCAAATCGCGCATAAACTGCATGCTGGTTTCACAACCTGTGGGCCCAGCTCCGATGCAAAGAACACCTTTCCTAACAAGTCCATGGAACTCCATAGCTAGCGATTTACTATGTACCTATTTTTTTAGGTACATGGAGCTAAAGTTTTTAAATACCATATCATCAGAAATTATTATCGGGACCATGAAAGAAATATTCTGTCGATTGTGGTTCCCGAAGTATCTACGAACGGACAACGTCAAACAATATGTAAGCAAAATATTTGAGCAGTATTGCAACATGAGTAGCATTCAGCTCAGGCTAATGGAGAGGTCGAAAACATGAACAGGTCCCTAGTTAAAAGACTAAAAATCGCTTATGTAAACAAAAACAGGAAATTCAAGGTTTCATTCTAATGCACAACGTCACCCCTCACAGTACTACTGGAACATCTCCATCAGAGTTAATGTTCAATCGTATGATTCGCGACAAAATTCCAAATGTTCAAGACCTAGTGGGGGCATTCGCGGATTCGGTCGAGAAAGATAATGACTGCATTCGGAAGCATAAAGGTAAAGTAAATGCCGATAAAAAGAGAGAGGCAAAGGATGTGGATATCCGGGTTGGTGATCAAGTACTAATGAAGAATGTAGTGCTCCCTAACAAGCTAACACCGAATTTCGATACCACTAGGTATGAAGTTTTAGAGCGGGAGGGGAATATTGTAAAAGTGTCAGCGGGCGGTAGAAAACTACTGAGGGATGTTAGTCATCTTAAAAGAATTCAAGCTGCCTGCACCATGTCGGATGTCACGGTTTCTGCATCCACTTCAATGGACTTGGAAAGGTCAGAATAACGCCATTCAATTGAGCCAACCGCGCAAAGTGGCGTATCGTCCGAAACTGGGTTGAAACTCAAGCTGATAATAAAAGGAGTGATGTGGGAACCGGTGCGGGGCGGATTTGAAGGCGACTCGCTCTCTGACTCTCAAAGAGACGAGGATAAGTAGTTGGTGTCAAACGCTCAGCGACTAAAGTACCAACAGACAGTTGGGTTTTGCATAATTGTAACAAACCAATAAATTTATTAAAGTTTATAACGTTTAACAAATAAAGACTATCAATTGGGTTGTTACAAATAATATTATGAACAGTTTGCCTAGTCAAAAAGAACATTTCAGCTAACTCTTGAACACTTTTACCAATTTGATGGTTACAATAAACCAGCTGAATGACATCAAATGTCGTTCTTCGTCCAGGCATCTTCATTATTTAATGTAAACCGCAAGAACTTTTCTTTTGATGACGAAATCGCAACTAACATTAAATTATTTCATCACCAAGTGACGAACATAAGCTCAAAGAAGAAATATCCAACAACTTATAAAGGGACATGCATTCCAAAGTGCGAAAATAAGTTCAAAGTTTAAAACAATTTCTTGACACTCAAAAATAGCAGTTCTTTCGATTTCTTCTTTCTTTTTCTGCTTCTTTGTTAGCGCTGTGCAACTTTTTGATATACATATATAGAAATTAAGTTAATAAATCATAATCAGTAAACAAAAATTCTAAAAAAGGCATATAAGAATTTTTTCTTTCGACTTAAAGTTGTAAAATAGTTCTTCTTTATGGTATCAAAACAATTTCCCTGACAAACTGTATATAGATTTATTTATCATTTATTAGCTATTTACGTTGTGCCAACCACTTTCATCACGGACTGGAGGTCTAAGCGTGTTTATTTTTTCTGATAATCGTTTCCAGAAAAATTCGAAATTGAAGGGTTTTAACCCTTTCAAAAACTTTTAGCATGTTCAGGATTTCGTTTCATTTCTGTAACCAAAGATTCTAGTTGCCGGCATTTTCATATTTAATTTAATTCACACTGCACTCGTATCAATTTCGCCACCGGAAATTCCAACGACAGAATACGAATGTTTTTCAGTCGTTTCTGATAATGTTTGATACAGCAGCTGTATCCTGTCGTGGGCACTCAAGACTCTATCAATGTACCGATACTAAAAGATTGGTTTCAAAAAGGTATTATCGAGTAAGTACTTGGATATACGCTTATCACTTCATCAATAACTGCGGCAAAGACGTCATATGTCGCCATAAAATCAAGAGTAAGTAATGGTTTAGGCCGAAAAGGTGCTCAAAGTTGTTTTAAAAAGTAGGAATTGTGATTGATTTTCTTTTGTATTGAATAAATTATTTAGCCAACATGACTGTCACTAATCGGGTAAGCTTTTTACAAATCCATAAGAAGCTTTCTCTGACGAACTTAAACCTGCTTTTTTTTTAGATGGAAATTGAAGCAGCCTATAACAAAGGTGGGGGTTTTCGATCCTACTACATTCAGAAAATCGAAGAACTGCAATTGATCGTTGCAGAGAAAGGTCAAAATTTACGCCGATTACAACCACAACGTAATGAGTTGAACGCAAAAGGTTTGTTTGGCATGTAGCACACTTGTTTTGTTGTTGCTGTTATTGTCACGCATATTTATTTATTTATATGATTATTCCTATATGCAGTTCGTATGTTGCGCGAAGAACTGCAATTGTTGCCGGAGCAGGGCAGCTACGTCGGTGAGGTAATCCAGCCGATGAATAAGAAAAAAGTGCTTGTTAAGGTGCATCCCGAGGGTAAATTTGTCGTTGACATTGACAAGAATATTGACATTAACGATGTCTCGCCAAATTGCCGTGTTGCACTGCGTCATGAAAGCTACACTCTGCTCAAAATTCTACCGAACAAAGTCGATCCACTTGTGTCACTGATGATGGTCGAAAAGGTACCTGATTCGACGTATGAAATTGTTGGCGGTCTGGGCAAGCAAATAAAAGAGAAAAAAAGAGGTTATCGAACTTCCTGTTAAGCATCCTGAACTTTTCGATGCGCTCGGCATTGCCCAACCTAAGGGTGTATTACTGTATAATCCACCAGGTACTGGGAAAACTTTGCTGGCTCGGGCGGTGGCACATCACACCGAGTGCACCTTCATACGCGTTTCGGGTTCCGAATTGGTGCAAAAATTTATCCGCGAAGGTTCGCGCATGGTGCGCGAACTATTCGTAATGGCACGTGAACATGCTCCTCCAAAAATCTTCATGCACGAAATTGATTCAATTGGCTCGTCGCGTATTGAGTCCGGTTCTGGCGGCGATTCTCAGGTGCAGCGCACCATGTTGGAATTGCTTAACCAACTGGATGGTTTCGAAGCTACTAAAAATATCAAAGTCATCATGGCTACAAATCGAATTGATATACTTGACCCTGCACTGTTGCGACCTGGCCGTATTGACAGGAAAATTGAATTTCCACCACCAAACGAGGAGGCACGTTAAGACATCCTAAAAATACATTCACGTAAAATGAATTTGACGCGTGGCATCAACCTGTGTAAGATTGCTGAACTGCTGCCTGGCGCATCTGGTGCCAAGGTTAAGGTCGTATGCCCTGGAGCAGGGACGTATGCGTTGCGTGAGAGACGTGTTCACGTAACACAAGAGGATTTTGAAATGGCTGTTGCTAAGATTATGCAAAAGGACTCTGAAAATAACATGTCCATTAAGAAATTGTGTAAGTAAAAGATCTGTAAATAAGTGTTTTGAGTTGGAAAACTCATCTATCGGCCACTTTCCAAATAGATAGTGTTATATATTTTTTTTCTCGGAATAATCACATCATTTCCTATACAATATTTTGTTGTACAAAATTTTGTAAAAGACATTCGATCAGTAACTTTACTCTCTGACTTGTTAGTACCCGTTGGAAAATTTGTATATTTTATTTTGTAAAAAAGAAGAAAATAAACGAAAAAACATACACTTTTGTTCCTAATATACTTTAATAAATTTCGGGACAACAAAGCCGGGTAAGTTTCGCAACATCTATAGAGAGGAAGAGTTTGACCCCTTTTCTAGTAGCAAACAGCGCACGTCATCGTTATCGGCCACATCAAAGGAGGTATGACCATCGCAATAACTCAACGTCACCAACGCATTATGTTCGATGAGTTCACGCAGAACATCCATTTGGCCACAACTGGCACCGTAGTGCAACGGCTTCTGTTGACTTCCATCGCGTTGATTGACATCGGCGCCGGCTGCCAAAAGAAACTGCACTATTTCAGTGGCATTGCGATCGGTTGCCCAGTGTATGAGCGTCATGCCATGCTGATCCAGCATCGCTGAATCCTCCGCTTTCATTGTCTCACGCAAGCGGGTGAGATTGTATTCTTTAAAATAATCATGTGGTGTTTTCTCATGCTCCGGCTTACAGGCCTCCGGGTCAATGGGTTGTTGTTGTACAGAGTGGACAACCCACCCAAGTGGTATTTTTGAGGCAGTATATCGTCAAGCACTGTATTATACTCCTCCTCTATCGCTGGTGCGTGCCAATTGGCGTCCAATTCTAGTACCTTCTGCACATATAAACGCTGCGTCTCGGCCGAGCTCATATCGCCAATTGCTTGCCAAGCACTCCATTTGCGCGTGCTTGCTTCTGAAATATACTTGGCTTAGTCGTATTGCAACGACCCACTATGGCCTGCGTATACAGCGCATACAAGTCGAGCAATGCATCAGATGTTAGTGTTGCATGGATTAGTTGTACATGAGCCGCAGCGCTGGTAAAAGGATCATTCACTACGCTGTCTTCGCAATCATCAAAATCCAAATCGCTGTCCGTCTTCGTTGCCTGCCTCTGTGGGCTACTGTATATTGCCTTACTTCGTATACCGCTACTCGTCCAATAGTCTACTAACTAATATTTAAAATGCTATGTGCATGTGTATAAATGTATGTGTATGTATTTATGTGTGACTGTCGCCGGAAACTTAAGATTTTTGTACGTTCAACTGATTGCCTTCGAGTGTATGCTTTTCTTCGTTTTCAATTTTCTCAAGTGGCACCAAACTGTTGAACGACACAAATCCGTAACCTTTGGAGCATCCGGTTTTCCGATCGAATAGTACGGTGGCGTTCACAACGCGTCCAAATTCCTTGAAGTAGCCGCGCAGCTCTTGGTGTCCCACAGTCCAAGGTAGATTACCAACGAAAATGCGATGCACCGTTCTGCCAATTTTTGTTACTGTGCTGCTGGCCATTTGTGCGTCACTTAGATTTTTGAACGTTCCACTGTTAAATAAAAAAATTCATCTATATCATTACTGTAAATATATCCGACGTGCGCCGCACCTACCTCCTCAATGGTGTTGCGTAAAACAAAAAATTCATTCCACCACAGTCCACACCATGCCGCTTTTATATTGGTGAACACCGCAATTCGGTTTGTATGTTTATAATTTTTATGTGAATGGCAAAGAACAGATCTGCTAACTTGTATGGTGACTGACATTTTTTTGTTTATTTCTATTGTCTTTTCTACGAATCCAGTTTGTGGAAAATAGTGCTGATGCCACATTATCAATCTTGAACATGACAATTGAGTGTTTGTGAGTGGCACCGACGATGATCAAGAAAATGTCAAAATGATATTTGTAGTATAGCAACGACTTTCATTCTGCTTCACATTGACAAATTCTCTGTTGACGATGCAGTACGAATATTTGCGCCGGTATAAAAGCAGAGAAAAAGTGTGATTACGAAAACTGTTTGAAAGTGTGCTTCGTAGCGTCAAGCGACATGTACACTATATGCTTATGACTAAGATTAATAATGTGACATCAGTATAAGTTGAAAAACCTAGAGCGTGTGAATTTAAGTATGCCCAATTTGTTGCAGGAACGCATGATTCGATTGCAAAATGCCGGCAACATTCAAATTGTATCTCAAACGTAACTGTATCATTGAGAAGAATATGCAATTGATCGTTGCAGAGAAGGGTCAAAATTTACGGCGATTACAAGCACAACGTAATGAGTTGAACGCAAAAGGTTTGTTTGGCATGTAGCACACTTGTTTTGTTGTTGCTGTTATTGTCACGCATATTTATTTATTTATATGATTATTCCTATATGCAGTTCGTATGTTGCGCGAAGAACTGCAATTGTTGCCGGAGCAGGGCAGCTACGTCGGTGAGGTAATCCAGCCGATGAATAAGAAAAAAGTGCTTGTTAAGGTGCATCCCGAGGGTAAATTTGTCATTGACATTGACAAGAATATTGACATTAACGATGTCTCGCCATATTGCCGTGTTGCACTGCGTAATGAAAGCTACACTCTGCTCAAAATTCTACCGAACAAAGTCGATCCACTTGTGTCACTGATGATGGTCGAAAAGGTACCTGATTCGACGTATGAAATTGTTGGCGGTCTGGGCAAGCAAATAAAAGAGATAAAAGAGGTTATCGAACTTCCTGTTAAGCATCCTGAACTTTTCGATGTGCTCGGCATTGCCCAACCTAAGGGTGTATTACTGTATGGTCCACCAGGTACTGGGAAAACTTTGCTGGCTCGGGCGGTGGCCCATCACACCGAGTGCACCTTCATACGCGTTTCGGGTTCCGAATTGGTGCAAAAATTTATCGGCGAAGGTTCGCGCATGGTGCGCGAACTATTCGTAATGGCACGTGAACATGCTCCTTCAATAATCTTCATGGACGAAATTGATTCAATTGGCTCGTCGCGTATTGAGCCCGGTTCTGGCGGCGATTCTGAGGTGCAGCGCACCATATTGGAATTGCATAACCAATTGGATGGTTTCGAAGCTACTAAAAATATCAAAGTCATCATGGCTACAAATCGAATTGATATACTTGACCCTGCATTATTGCGACCTGGCCGTAGGAAAATTGAATTTCCACCACCAAACGAGGAGGCACGTTAAGACATCCTAAAAATACATTCACGTAAAATGAATTTGACGCGTGGCATCAACCTCAATACTGAGCCGTTAAGACGTCTACTGAAGAAAGACTGTAAGTTCAATTGGGGTGAAACAGAAAAGAGGGCTTTCGAGGACCTCAAGTTTCGTTTAGCTAAAATACCAAGTTTGTCATACTTCAACCCCAGTAACAGAACGCGGTTGATCGCAGATGCCAGCCCAGTTGCCCTGGGAGCGATACTATTGCAATTCCCGGAAGGTAATGAACCTAACATAATCTCGTTTGCTAGTCGGAGTTTGTCCGACGTTGAGAAATGGTACTCACAAACCGAAAAAGAAAGTTTGGTGTTAGTCTGGGCGGTCGAAAAGTTTTACTTTTACCTGACGGGACTTGAATTTGAGCTAGTAATGGACAACAAGCCTCTGGAGACAATCTTCAAGCCAACCTCAAAACCACCGGCTCGGATTGAAAGATGGCTTTTACGCCTGCAAGCATTCAAGTTCAAGGCTGGTAAAGAAAACATTGCAGATGCTCTATCCCGACTGCGAGATACCGCCAACAAGCGTTTCCTGGCGCAAGGATGAGTATAATATCTTTCGGGTTATCGAATATACAGTTCCTGCATCATTGAATATTTCGGAAATTTCCCGGGAGAATGGCCTTGATGAGAAAATCATTGACGCAATGACTTGCCTGGACGAGAACTCTTGGGTAGTCTGCACATCAAACAAACCTAAAGCTTTCAGCGCTAGGGAAAATCCTTCTGATGGGAGCACGTCTGATCATCCCAACTATACTCCGTCAAAGAGTTCTGGAATTTACCCACGAAGGCCATCCGGGGGAATCAGCGATGAAATGTCGGTTAAGGGCTAAGATGTGGTGGCCGCGTATTGATCGGGATGCGGAAAATTTTGTCAAATCGCGCATAAACTGCATGCTGGTTTCACAACCTGTGGGCCCAGCTCCGATGCAAAGAACACCTTTCCTAACAAGTCCATGGAACTCCATAGCTAGCGATTTACTATGTACCTATTTTTTTAGGTACATGGAGCTAAAGTTTTTAAATACCATATCATCAGAAATTATTATCGGGACCATGAAAGAAATATTCTGTCGATTGTGGTTCCCGAAGTATCTACGAACGGACAACGTCAAACAATATGTAAGCAAAATATTTGAGCAGTATTGCAACATGAGTAGCATTCAGCTCAGGCTAATGGAGAGGTCGAAAACATGAACAGGTCCCTAGTTAAAAGACTAAAAATCGCTTATGTAAACAAAAACAGGAAATTCAAGGTTTCATTCTAATGCACAACGTCACCCCTCACAGTACTACTGGAACATCTCCATCAGAGTTAATGTTCAATCGTATGATTCGCGACAAAATTCCAAATGTTCAAGACCTAGTGGGGGCATTCGCGGATTCGGTCGAGAAAGATAATGACTGCATTCGGAAGCATAAAGGTAAAGTAAATGCCGATAAAAAGAGAGAGGCAAAGGATGTGGATATCCGGGTTGGTGATCAAGTACTAATGAAGAATGTAGTGCTCCCTAACAAGCTAACACCGAATTTCGATACCACTAGGTATGAAGTTTTAGAGCGGGAGGGGAATATTGTAAAAGTGTCAGCGGGCGGTAGAAAACTACTGAGGGATGTTAGTCATCTTAAAAGAATTCAAGCTGCCTGCACCATGTCGGATGTCACGGTTTCTGCATCCACTTCAATGGACTTGGAAAGGTCAGAATAACGCCATTCAATTGAGCCAACCGCGCAAAGTGGCGTATCGTCCGAAACTGGGTTGAAACTCAAGCTGATAATAAAAGGAGTGATGTGGGAACCGGTGCGGGGCGGATTTGAAGGCGACTCGCTCTCTGACTCTCAAAGAGACGAGGATAAGTAGTTGGTGTCAAACGCTCAGCGACTAAAGTACCAACAGACAGTTGGGTTTTGCATAATTGTAACAAACCAATAAATTTATTAAAGTTTATAACGTTTAACAAATAAAGACTATCAATTGGGTTGTTACAAATAATATTATGAACAGTTTGCCTAGTCAAAAAGAACATTTCAGCTAACTCTTGAACACTTTTACCAATTTGATGGTTACAATAAACCAGCTGAATGACATCAAATGTCGTTCTTCGTCCAGGCATCTTCATTATTTAATGTAAACCGCAAGAACTTTTCTTTTGATGACGAAATCGCAACTAACATTAAATTATTTCATCACCAAGTGACGAACATAAGCTCAAAGAAGAAATATCCAACAACTTATAAAGGGACATGCATTCCAAAGTGCGAAAATAAGTTCAAAGTTTAAAACAATTTCTTGACACTCAAAAATAGCAGTTCTTTCGATTTCTTCTTTCTTTTTCTGCTTCTTTGTTAGCGCTGTGCAACTTTTTGATATACATATATAGAAATTAAGTTAATAAATCATAATCAGTAAACAAAAATTCTAAAAAAGGCATATAAGAATTTTTTCTTTCGACTTAAAGTTGTAAAATAGTTCTTCTTTATGGTATCAAAACAATTTCCCTGACAAACTGTATATAGATTTATTTATCATTTATTAGCTATTTACGTTGTGCCAACCACTTTCATCACGGACTGGAGGTCTAAGCGTGTTTATTTTTTCTGATAATCGTTTCCAGAAAAATTCGAAATTGAAGGGTTTTAACCCTTTCAAAAACTTTTAGCATGTTCAGGATTTCGTTTCATTTCTGTAACCAAAGATTCTAGTTGCCGGCATTTTCATATTTAATTTAATTCACACTGCACTCGTATCAATTTCGCCACCGGAAATTCCAACGACAGAATACGAATGTTTTTCAGTCGTTTCTGATAATGTTTGATACAGCAGCTGTATCCTGTCGTGGGCACTCAAGACTCTATCAATGTACCGATACTAAAAGATTGGTTTCAAAAAGGTATTATCGAGTAAGTACTTGGATATACGCTTATCACTTCATCAATAACTGCGGCAAAGACGTCATATGTCGCCATAAAATCAAGAGTAAGTAATGGTTTAGGCCGAAAAGGTGCTCAAAGTTGTTTTAAAAAGTAGGAATTGTGATTGATTTTCTTTTGTATTGAATAAATTATTTAGCCAACATGACTGTCACTAATCGGGTAAGCTTTTTACAAATCCATAAGAAGCTTTCTCTGACGAACTTAAACCTGCTTTTTTTTTAGATGGAAATTGAAGCAGCCTATAACAAAGGTGGGGGTTTTCGATCCTACTACATTCAGAAAATCGAAGAACTGCAATTGATCGTTGCAGAGAAAGGTCAAAATTTACGCCGATTACAACCACAACGTAATGAGTTGAACGCAAAAGGTTTGTTTGGCATGTAGCACACTTGTTTTGTTGTTGCTGTTATTGTCACGCATATTTATTTATTTATATGATTATTCCTATATGCAGTTCGTATGTTGCGCGAAGAACTGCAATTGTTGCCGGAGCAGGGCAGCTACGTCGGTGAGGTAATCCAGCCGATGAATAAGAAAAAAGTGCTTGTTAAGGTGCATCCCGAGGGTAAATTTGTCGTTGACATTGACAAGAATATTGACATTAACGATGTCTCGCCAAATTGCCGTGTTGCACTGCGTCATGAAAGCTACACTCTGCTCAAAATTCTACCGAACAAAGTCGATCCACTTGTGTCACTGATGATGGTCGAAAAGGTACCTGATTCGACGTATGAAATTGTTGGCGGTCTGGGCAAGCAAATAAAAGAGAAAAAAAGAGGTTATCGAACTTCCTGTTAAGCATCCTGAACTTTTCGATGCGCTCGGCATTGCCCAACCTAAGGGTGTATTACTGTATAATCCACCAGGTACTGGGAAAACTTTGCTGGCTCGGGCGGTGGCACATCACACCGAGTGCACCTTCATACGCGTTTCGGGTTCCGAATTGGTGCAAAAATTTATCCGCGAAGGTTCGCGCATGGTGCGCGAACTATTCGTAATGGCACGTGAACATGCTCCTCCAAAAATCTTCATGCACGAAATTGATTCAATTGGCTCGTCGCGTATTGAGTCCGGTTCTGGCGGCGATTCTCAGGTGCAGCGCACCATGTTGGAATTGCTTAACCAACTGGATGGTTTCGAAGCTACTAAAAATATCAAAGTCATCATGGCTACAAATCGAATTGATATACTTGACCCTGCACTGTTGCGACCTGGCCGTATTGACAGGAAAATTGAATTTCCACCACCAAACGAGGAGGCACGTTAAGACATCCTAAAAATACATTCACGTAAAATGAATTTGACGCGTGGCATCAACCTGTGTAAGATTGCTGAACTGCTGCCTGGCGCATCTGGTGCCAAGGTTAAGGTCGTATGCCCTGGAGCAGGGACGTATGCGTTGCGTGAGAGACGTGTTCACGTAACACAAGAGGATTTTGAAATGGCTGTTGCTAAGATTATGCAAAAGGACTCTGAAAATAACATGTCCATTAAGAAATTGTGTAAGTAAAAGATCTGTAAATAAGTGTTTTGAGTTGGAAAACTCATCTATCGGCCACTTTCCAAATAGATAGTGTTATATATTTTTTTTCTCGGAATAATCGAAGAACTGCAATTGATCGTTGCAGAGAAAGGTCAAAATTTACGCCGATTACAACCACAACGTAATGAGTTGAACGCAAAAGGTTTGTTTGGCATGTAGCACACTTGTTTTGTTGTTGCTGTTATTGTCACGCATATTTATTTACTTATATGATTATTCCTATATGCAGTTCGTATGTTGCGCGAAGAACTGCAATTGTTGCCGGAGCAGGGCAGCTACGTCGGTGAGATAATCCAGCCGATGAATAAGAAAAAAGTGCTTGTTAAGGTGCATCCCGAGGGTAAATTTGTCGTTGACATTGACAAGAATATTGACATTAACGATGTCCCGCCAAATTGCCGTGTTGCACTGCGTCATGAAAGCTACACTCTGCTCAAAATTCTACCGAACAAAGTCGATCCACTTGTGTCACTGATGATGGTCGAAAAGGTACCTGATTCGACGTATGAAATTGTTGGCGGTCTGGGCAAGCAAATAAAAGAGAAAAAAAGAGGTTATCGAACTTCCTGTTAAGCATCCTGAACTTTTCGATGCGCTCGGCATTGCCCAACCTAAGGGTGTATTACTGTATGGTCCACCAGGTACTGGGAAAACTTTGCTGGCTCGGGCGGTGGCACATCACACCGAGTGCACCTTCATACGCGTTTCGGGTTCCGAATTGGTGCAAAAATTTATCGGCGAAGGTTCGCGCATGGTGCGCGAACTATTCGTAATGGCACGTGAACATGCTCCTCCAAAAATCTTCATGCACGAAATTGATTCAATTGGCTCGTCGCGTATTGAGTCCGGTTCTGGCGGCGATTCTCAGGTGCAGCACACCATGTTGGAATTGCTTAACCAACTGGATGGTTTCGAAGCTACTAAAAATATCAAAGTCATCATGGCTACAAATCGAATTGATATACTTGACCCTGCACTGTTGCGACCTGGCCGTATTGACAGGAAAATTGAATTTCCACCACCAAACGAGGAGGCACGTTAAGACATCCTAAAAATACATTCACGTAAAATGAATTTGACGCGTGGCATCAACCTGTGTAAGATTGCTGAACTGCTGCCTGGCGCATCTGGTGCCAAGGTTAAGGTCGTATGCCCTGGAGCAGGGACGTATGCGTTGCGTGAGAGACGTGTTCACGTAACACAAGAGGATTTTGAAATGGCTGTTGCTAAGATTATGCAAAAGGACTCTGAAAATAACATGTCCATTAAGAAATTGTGTAAGTAAAAGATCTGTAAATAAGTGTTTCGAGTTGGAAAACTCATCTATCGGCCACTTTCCAAATAGATAGTGTTATATATTTTTTTTCTCGGAATAATCACATCATTTCCTATACAATATTTTGTTGTACAAAATTTTGTAAAAGACATTCGATCAGTAACTTTACTCTCTGACTTGTTAGTACCCGTTGGAAAATTTGTATATTTTATTTTGTAAAAAAGAAGAAAATAAACGAAAAAACATACACTTTTGTTCCTAATATACTTTAATAAATTTCGGAACAACAAAGCCGGGTAAGTTTCGCAACATCTATAGAGAGGAAGAGTTTGACCCCTTTTCTAGTAGCAAACAGCGCACGTCATCGTTATCGGCCACATCAAAGGAGGTATGACCATCGCAATAACTCAACGTCACCAACGCATTATGTTCGATGAGTTCACGCAGAACATCCATTTGGCCACAACTGGCACCGTAGTGCAACGGCTTCTGTTGACTTCCATCGCGTTGATTGACATCGGCGCCGGCTGCCAAAAGAAACTGCACTATTTCAGTGGCATTGCGATCGGTTGCCCAGTGTATGAGCGTCATGCCATGCTGATCCAGCATCGCTGAATCCTCCGCTTTCATTGTCTCACGCAAGCGGGTGAGATTGTATTCTTTAAAATAATCATGTGGTGTTTTCTCATGCTCCGGCTTACAGGCCTCCGGGTCAATGGGTTGCTGTTGTACAGAGTGGACAACCCACCCAAGTGGTATTTTTAAGGCAGTATATCGTCAAGCACTGTATTATACTCCTCCTCTATCGCTGGTGCGTGCCAATTGGCGTCCAATTCTAGTACCTTCTGCACATATAAACGCTGCGTCTCGGCCGAGCTCTTATCGCCAATTGCTTGCCAAGCACTCCATTTGCGCGTGCTTGCTTCTGAAATATACTTGGCTTAGTCGTATTGCAACGACCCACTATGGCCTGCGTATACAGCGCATACAAGTCGAGCAATGCATCAGATGTTAGTGTTGCATGGATTAGTTGTACATGAGCCGCAGCGCTGGTAAAAGGATCATTCACTACGCTGTCTTCGCAATCATCAAAATCCAAATCGCTGTCCGTCTTCGTTGCCTGCCTCTGTGGGCTACTGTATATTGCCTTACTTCGTATACCGCTACTCGTCCAATAGTCTACTAACTAATATTTAAAATGCTATGTGTATGTGTATAAATGTATGTGTATGTATTTATGTGTGACTGTCGCCGGAAACTTAAGATTTTTGTACGTTTAACTGATTGCCTTCGAGTGTATGCTTTTCTTCGTTTTCAATTTTCTCAAGTGGCACCAAACTGTTGAACGACACAAATCCGTAACCTTTGGAGCATCCGGTTTTCCGATCGAATAGTACGGTGGCGTTCACAACGCGTCCAAATTCCTTGAAGTAGCCGCGCAGCTCTTGGTGTCCCACAGTCCAAGGTAGATTACCAACGAAAATGCGATGCACCGTTCTGCCAATTTTTGTTACTGTGCTGCTGGCCATTTGTGCGTCACTTAGATTTTTGAACGTTCCACTGTTAAATAAAAAAATGCATCTATATCATTACTGTAAATATATCCGACGTGCGCCGCACCTACCTCCTCAATGGTGTTGCGTAAAACAAAAAATTCATTCCACCACAGTCCACACCGTGCCGCTTTTATATTGGTGAACACCACAATTCGGTTTGTATGTTTATAATTTTTATGTGAATGGCAAAGAACAGATCTGCTAACTTGTATGGTGACTGACATTTTTTTGTTTATTTCTATTGTCTTTTCTACGAATCCAGTTTGTGGAAAATAGTGCTGATGCCACATTATCAATCTTGAACATGACAATTGAGTGTTTGTGAGTGGCACCGACGATGATCAAGAAAATATCAAAATGATATTTGTAGTATAGCAACGACTTTCATTCTGCTTCACATTGACAAATTCTCTGTTGACGATGCAGTACGAATATTTGCGCCGGTATAAAAGCAGAGAAAAAGTGTGATTACGAAAACTGTTTGAAAGTGTGCTTCGTAGCGTCAAGCGACATGTACACTATATGCTTATGACTAAGATTAATAATGTGACATCAGTATAAGTTGAAAAACCTAGAGCGTGTGAATTTAAGTATGCCCAATTTGTTGCAGGAACGCATGATTCGATTGCAAAATGCCGGCAACATTCAAATTGTATCTCAAACGTAACTGTATCATTGAGAAGAATATGTGGCGTCCATTACCGTAAATGGAGATCATAGTGATGCTTTGTAGAGAAGGATAAGGATAAGGTACCACATATATAGAAATTAAGTTAATAAATCATAATCAGTATACAAAAATTCTAAGAAAGGCATATAAGTATTTTTTCTTTCGCCTTACATTTGTAAAATATGGTATCATTTATGGTATCAAAACAATTTCTTGACAAACTGTATATAGATTTGATTATCATATATTACCTATTTACTTTGTGACAACCGTTATCATCACGGACTGGAGGTCTAAGGGTGTTTATTTTTTCTGCTAATTGTTTCCAGAAAAATTCGAAATTGAAGGGTTTTATACCCTTTCAAAAATTTTTAACATGTTCAGGATTTCGTTCCATTTCTGTAACCAAAGATTCGAGGTGCCGAACGTTATTATTTTCATATTTAATTTAATTCTCACTGCACTCGTATCAATATCGCTACCCCAAATTCCAACGACAGAATACGAATGTTTTTCAGTCGTTTCTGATAATGCTTGATACAGTAGCTGTATAGTGTGGTGGGCACTCAAGACTCTATCAATGTACCGATACTAAAAGACTGGTTTCAAAAAGTTATTATCGAGTAAGTTCTTGGATTTACTGATATCGTTTCATCAATAACTGCGGCAAAGACGTCACATGTCGCCACAAAATCCAGAGTAGGTAATGGTTTAGGCCGAAAAAGTGCTCAAAGTTGTTTGTAAAAAGTAGGAATTGTGATTGATTTTCTTTTGTATTGAATAAATTATTTAGCCAACATGACTGTCACTAATCGGGTAAGCTTTTTACAAATCCATAAGAAGCTTTCTCTGACGAACTTAAACCTGCTTTTTTTTTAGATGGAAATTGAAGCAGCCTATAACAAAGGTGGGGGTTTTCGATCCTACTACATTCAGAAAATCGAAGAACTGCAATTGATCGTTGCAGAGAAAGGTCAAAATTTACGCCGATTACAACCACAACGTAATGAGTTGAACGCAAAAGGTTTGTTTGGCATGTAGCACACTTGTTTTGTTGTTGCTGTTATTGTCACGCATATTTATTTATTTATATGATTATTCCTATATGCAGTTCGTATGTTGCGCGAAGAACTGCAATTGTTGCCGGAGCAGGGCAGCTACGTCGGTGAGGTAATCCAGCCGATGAATAAGAAAAAAGTGCTTGTTAAGGTGCATCCCGAGGGTAAATTTGTCGTTGACATTGACAAGAATATTGACATTAACGATGTCTCGCCAAATTGCCGTGTTGCACTGCGTCATGAAAGCTACACTCTGCTCAAAATTCTACCGAACAAAGTCGATCCACTTGTGTCACTAATGATGGTCGAAAAGGTACCTGATTCGACGTATGAAATTGTTGGCGGTCTGGGCAAGCAAATAAAAGAGAAAAAAAGAGGTTATCGAACTTCCTGTTAAGCATCCTGAACTTTTCGATGCGCTCGGCATTGCCCAACCTAAGGGTGTATTACTGTATGGTCCACCAGATACTGGGAAAACTTTGCTGGCTCGGGCGGTGGCCCATCACACCGAGTGCACCTTCATACGCGTTTCGGGTTCCGAATTGGTGCAAAAATTTATCGGCGAAGGTTCGCGCATGGTGCGCGAACTATTCGTAATGGCACGTGAGCATGCTCCTCCAAACATCTTCATGCACGAAATTGATTCAATTGGCTCGTCGCGTATTGAGTCCGGTTCTGGCGGCGATTCTGAGGTGCAGCGCACCATGTTGGAATTGCTTAACCAACTGGATGGTTTCGAAGCTACTAAAAATATCAAAGTCATCATGGCTACAAATCGAATTGATATACTTGACCCTGCACTGTTGCGACCTGGCCGTATTGACAGGAAAATTGAATTTCCACCACCAAACGAGGAGGCACGTTAAGACATCCTAAAAATACATTCACGTAAAATGAATTTGACGCGTGGCATCAACCTGTGTAAGATTGCTGAACTGCTGCCTGGCGCATCTGGTGCCAAGGTTAAGGTCGTATGCCCTGGAGCAGGGACGTATGCGTTGCGTGAGAGACGTGTTCACGTAACACAAGAGGATTTTGAAATGGCTGTTGCTAAGATTATGCAAAAGGACTCTGAAAATAACATGTCCATTAAGAAATTGTGTAAGTAAAAGATCTGTAAATAAGTGTTTCGAGTTGGAAAACTCATCTATCGGCCACTTTCCAAATAGATAGTGTTATATATTTTTTTTCTCGGAATAATCACATCATTTCCTATACAATATTTTGTTGTACAAAATTTTGTAAAAGACATTCGATCAGTAACTTTACTCTCTGACTTGTTAGTACCCGTTGGAAAATTTGTATATTTTATTTTGTAAAAAAGAAGAAAATAAACGAAAAAACATACACTTTTGTTCCTAATATACTTTAATAAATTTCGGAACAACAAAGCCGGGTAAGTTTCGCAACATCTATAGAGAGGAAGAGTTTGACCCCTTTTCTAGTAGCAAACAGCGCACGTCATCGTTATCGGCCACATCAAAGGAGGTATGACCATCGCAATAACTCAACGTCACCAACGCATTATGTTCGATGAGTTCACGCAGAACATCCATTTGGCCACAACTGGCACCGTAGTGCAACGGCTTCTGTTGACTTCCATCGCGTTGATTGACATCGGCGCCGGCTGCCAAAAGAAACTGCACTATTTCAGTGGCATTGCGATCGGTTGCCCAGTGTATGAGCGTCATGCCATGCTGATCCAGCATCGCTGAATCCTCCGCTTTCATTGTCTCACGCAAGCGGGTGAGATTGTATTCTTTAAAATAATCATGTGGTGTTTTCTCATGCTCCGGCTTACAGGCCTCCGGGTCAATGGGTTGCTGTTGTACAGAGTGGACAACCCACCCAAGTGGTATTTTTAAGGCAGTATATCGTCAAGCACTGTATTATACTCCTCCTCTATCGCTGGTGCGTGCCAATTGGCGTCCAATTCTAGTACCTTCTGCACATATAAACGCTGCGTCTCGGCCGAGCTCTTATCGCCAATTGCTTGCCAAGCACTCCATTTGCGCGTGCTTGCTTCTGAAATATACTTGGCTTAGTCGTATTGCAACGACCCACTATGGCCTGCGTATACAGCGCATACAAGTCGAGCAATGCATCAGATGTTAGTGTTGCATGGATTAGTTGTACATGAGCCGCAGCGCTGGTAAAAGGATCATTCACTACGCTGTCTTCGCAATCATCAAAATCCAAATCGCTGTCCGTCTTCGTTGCCTGCCTCTGTGGGCTACTGTATATTGCCTTACTTCGTATACCGCTACTCGTCCAATAGTCTACTAACTAATATTTAAAATGCTATGTGTATGTGTATAAATGTATGTGTATGTATTTATGTGTGACTGTCGCCGGAAACTTAAGATTTTTGTACGTTTAACTGATTGCCTTCGAGTGTATGCTTTTCTTCGTTTTCAATTTTCTCAAGTGGCACCAAACTGTTGAACGACACAAATCCGTAACCTTTGGAGCATCCGGTTTTCCGATCGAATAGTACGGTGGCGTTCACAACGCGTCCAAATTCCTTGAAGTAGCCGCGCAGCTCTTGGTGTCCCACAGTCCAAGGTAGATTACCAACGAAAATGCGATGCACCGTTCTGCCAATTTTTGTTACTGTGCTGCTGGCCATTTGTGCGTCACTTAGATTTTTGAACGTTCCACTGTTAAATAAAAAAATGCATCTATATCATTACTGTAAATATATCCGACGTGCGCCGCACCTACCTCCTCAATGGTGTTGCGTAAAACAAAAAATTCATTCCACCACAGTCCACACCGTGCCGCTTTTATATTGGTGAACACCACAATTCGGTTTGTATGTTTATAATTTTTATGTGAATGGCAAAGAACAGATCTGCTAACTTGTATGGTGACTGACATTTTTTTGTTTATTTCTATTGTCTTTTCTACGAATCCAGTTTGTGGAAAATAGTGCTGATGCCACATTATCAATCTTGAACATGACAATTGAGTGTTTGTGAGTGGCACCGACGATGATCAAGAAAATATCAAAATGATATTTGTAGTATAGCAACGACTTTCATTCTGCTTCACATTGACAAATTCTCTGTTGACGATGCAGTACGAATATTTGCGCCGGTATAAAAGCAGAGAAAAAGTGTGATTACGAAAACTGTTTGAAAGTGTGCTTCGTAGCGTCAAGCGACATGTACACTATATGCTTATGACTAAGATTAATAATGTGACATCAGTATAAGTTGAAAAACCTAGAGCGTGTGAATTTAAGTATGCCCAATTTGTTGCAGGAACGCATGATTCGATTGCAAAATGCCGGCAACATTCAAATTGTATCTCAAACGTAACTGTATCATTGAGAAGAATATGTGGCGTCCATTACCGTAAATGGAGATCATAGTGATGCTAGTAATTCGCTGATCATTGCGCTCAATCCAATAGCAAAGTCCCGTCACCTTCGGAGTTCGGATGAAAAGCTGGATGAAGCACAGCCGTACGTTTCCCATCGCCTTGATAATATTGATGTTCTCAAGTAGGTAATTTATGTATGTTACTGCCTCGCCATGATATTAATGGCATTCCTTGCCACGCTATATATCGATCAAGCAGAACTGTTACCCAAATGAAGCGGGACAAGACGAATTTTTTCTTAGCTTACGCGCCAACTGTGCAAATTACGAAGACGTTGACCAAGGGTGTGGTGCGTACATTGAACCTGAATGGGGCAACAGGGTATGATACGGAATCAATACTTCAGACTCAGTTCGACGATCGCATAACATTGGCCGCCATAATCTTTCACAATGTAGAGAAGGATAAAGTACCTCATAAATTAGAGGTTACCATACGCTATCCGAGCGTCTTTCGTACAATAGAACCAGAACTGACGAATGATCTACTCTGGCTAACTCGCTGTACGGGGGCCGTACGTTCAAGCATTGACAATGTGAAGGATAAATATGGTGATGTCGACATTTACATACAGGAGGGTTTTCTGCAATTGCAACATCAAATATTCTTGGAATGATATCGTCGTCTAAGCGACTTGTATCCAGCTGAATACGGAGATCCACATGTGGAGATGCGCATCCTACGCTGCGATTCGGAAAATAACGCTTGTCCACAATCGAACGATTCCAATATACCAACGTTCATGTATAATTTTTTATTTCTCTTGCCGTATCTGAATTTGATTTGGGTAAGTTTGAATTGTGTAGATACTCAAAATACCACACATGCCAAACTCTAATTTATTTCGTCAACAGAATTGGGCACAGCAAAATGATAGCAACTTCATGGTACACGAATGGCACTACGGCTTTAACTTTCGCACTCAGTGGTTATGCAACTTTCTAGTAGCTCTGATCCATATGGCGTTGCTTGGTCTAATAGCATGGCTAATAGTGTATGTAAGTACATTGTCTATACTCGTTCAATACTACTTATTGCTTTTCCGTTTCAGATAATTTGGGTCTTTACTGAGCCGGATATACCCGATTTTTTGGCAATGCTGCTAATGCTGATTTTCATTTTATTATACGTGTCCGGTCTGATAATATGCGCTATGGTTTATGCGGTGATCGTTTAAGACTATATAAACGCGGTGATAGTCGGTTTGGTGTTCTGGATTGCGAATTATGCCGCATTCTCGATTCTATTGCAGCGCTATTGGGAAGTTAACGGTTATTATGTGGTCATCACATTTCTATTCATCAATAATCTTTTCCCGTTCAGTATGAACTATTTTCATCGTATGTCAGACAAGAATATTTTGGAAGAAAAGTCGGATGTCCGTATGATATTAGCGTCTGCACTTGTCTATATTGTAACACACTCTGCTATTCTTGTAATGAAGCAATTCCTTAACCCTGGTACATACTTGCATCGTCGAATGGTGCTTGGTACTAGTTCTCTGACATCCGAAGTGACAGCGGAGGACAGGAAGCAACTCATGGTCACTCGCATTCCTAGCTGGCATAATTTCGAATTCGGTAATGTTGGCAGTGAGGAAATGTTGAAGATTGTTTCGTTACGATTGTATAAGGGTGAAATACATGTGCTTCTCGGCCATATTGGATCCGGAAAGATCACTCTTTTGCGTGTCATGTTCGGTTTGTTGCAACCCTATCGCGGTGCGATTAATTTTCTTAGTAAAAATTTGTACGAAAACATTAAGTACTGTCGTCGAAACATCGACTTTCGTATGGAGCATGACGGCCTGCCCGGATACATGACGGTGCAGCAGGTGATAGAGTACTCTGTCAAGATAAAAACGCAGAAAAGTGATAAAGGGGCAATAGACTTAGAGTGTCAGAAATGGTGGGATTATTTGCGTAATTTTATTGACTCCGAGAAGAAAATGGTGCGTAAATTGAGCTACGGAAAGCAACGGCTAGTATCATTGTGCTGTTGTCTGGCGAGTGGCACGACAATAGTGGCGCTCTACGAACCGGTGAAGTATCTCAATTCACGTGACTCGGCTGCCTTCTGGGACATACTCGAGCGTGAGAAGACAACCCGTGCGATTCTTGTGGCCACATGCTCAATTGACGATAACGAGCATTTGGCCCAACGCATTGGTATATTGACCATGGGTGTGCTCGAGGCAAATGCCACACCATTCTTTTTGCGCCGTAAATTTGGCAATGGCGTGGAGTTGGTGAGGCCTTACAGAAGATTAGAAACAAATTGTCGATTAACAATTCCATAAATTATAATCGATTATAGGTGCTACTGAAGAAGGCAGATGTATCCGACGAGCCTATAACTGAATTCTTGCAGAGATATATACCGAACCTTCAGCCTGATAATGAGATAGGCGACCAGTTTATGTATAAGATAGACGATAGTAAGCGACAGTTAATGCAACGATTGCTCATTCATTTGGAAAAAAACCGCAAGGAGTTAGGAGTAGACAATATACGTGTGGTGGGATCCGAGGTCGCGGACATCTATATGAAGCTGGTCACATCATTTCGCTTACGCCCGCAGGTCATACCGGATGCCAGTAAGTCCTCCTTAATGTTCCGCTTATTTGCTAGAGCTGTACGTTATTCCATCTTTTTATTAAATTATTTTTGTGTCTGCAGCTAAAACATTCAAATATAGTGTTGTATCGAAGAGTGAATTACGCAAACAACAAACAAATGCTCTACAAGAAGATTTTACACCAGGCGCCAAATGTTTGGGCCATTACCATGGTCTTTGCATCGGCCGCGCTAATCGTGCTTATTGGCCGATTGGCTATAATGCTCGAAATGCCATCAGAGAGTAATAATAGCATTATTATAGGCTATCCGAACTCGATAAATCAACGCTCGTACATGTCAAGCTCTGCTGATTGCTCTTTTTTCAATATTCACGGCATCAATAATGCTAAGACATATAGCAAATTGAATTCACAGCCGCGTGTCTTCGAAAGGAATTCTTTGCAGTGTATGCACAGCAATTATTCGTCACCTGTGCAGTACAATAGGGAAAATAACGACGACTCTCGCGTAGGGATCATTGACATGGGGAATATGCAATCGCTGATCGGGTACACGACTCGGAATGTTTTTCACGCATTGCCATTAACGCTAAATAAAATTCACAATCTGATTCTTCAGTAAGCGAATTGGGTTGAGCAAAACATTTCCATATTTCAATTATGAAATTCCTACACTTTCAGGTTTGCGTATCCCAGAAATAATTCCATTTTGACGACCATTGAAAATCATCCAATGCCAACGCCGCCATCTCTTAAAATCGATCTATTGGACAATCAGTTGGCACATATCAATCAACCGCTCTCGGCACCATTATGCCCATTACCATTTCATTATTCATACTGCCGTTATTTGAGGAGAACGCGCGTAATTTTCGCATATTACAGATCATAGCCGGTGTCAGTCTCGATATATACTGGATCGTATCCTTTGTATGGGATTTTCTTACATACTTCATCTATACTCTCCTCCTTCTCATTGTAATATCTTTTACTTCAAATGTGTCTTACACCACCTACGAAAAGTTGTGTAAGTAAAACCATGAAAAAAAACGTTGCTTCGGTTGTGCCGAAGATTTGATACTTTGATTTGACACGGAGTTATTTTTCACGTATCGTATCTGAAGCCATATGCATATACTCACATTAATGTTCGAGGCCTATTAAATTAAGTTCTGATAACAAATATATTTATATAAAACAAAGTTGGGTTAGTTACACCACTTATAACTCCAGAACGGCTGGAGTGATTTTAATGATCTCTGATTTGTTGGATTCGCCTCCACCCCAAAAAGTTTAACTCAAATGTAAAGTTTTGTGCGCAATATTTGTCGTTCACTAAACACGTTTTTTTTTTCAATGAAACGGAACGGGTTTGGTGATAAGAAAACTGATGAACAGTGTGGTTCTTGCGACGATACTCAATGAAAAATTTAAAGGTGACGAAGTTCTCATCCTCATAGCTTCAATAAAGCGAATTTCTTGCTAACACACCATTTAAATATTTGATTTTCGATTGAAATTTTATTTTCTTTGCTAATACCGGAAAAACAACTTCTGGCGGGCTACGCTAGTATATATGTATATACCAGGAAATTATTTATGATATCACTACCGTTACACGTGTCGGAACCATTTTCATTCTCGTTGCCCATTCTGAGTCTTATTAAGAATTAAGAGCGAATTAAGTATTTTTAGGAATACTTATTTTGTAAATAAAGTTTGACACCGAAACTCTTAGGAGATCGTAAGTGTTCTCTATTACTTGAATATTACTTGAATCCAAAAATTAGACTGATCTTAGCATATGACATTGGTGGCTTATATAGGAACTTATATGCTGATCAAGCATAAACGACGACAGAGAAGTCGACTCTTAGGTTGTTGCTTTTTATTACAATTTTCATTCAGAAAGCATTATCGTTAGAGGCGAAGTGTCCACTCATACCGTTCATGCCTGTGCAACTTTGTTTACAAATAATCTTATTTCTCTTCACAACTATTTGTGTTGAGCAAGCATATCCGTTAGAAGTGTAGTGGTCGACCCCATCCTTCATGCTTGTGCAGTTTTGTTTACTTAGTATTTTAAATTACTTATTTGTTAAATATTTCTGGACGATAATGCTGACTTCATCTGTTCCAGCATAATGGTTCAGAGTGGTTGAAGAGCCTTGACTTGCGGTGGTGTGGTTCGTGTTATAATATGTAACTCCTCCCACACTTGTTAATGGATACTCCTGGATCCTTTTGTTTACAGTATTATCGGTACTTAATATAATTAATAATGTTATTATTTTTATTGCCATTATTATTATAACTATTATAGCTGATAGATTTGAAAATATAGTTTTAGTTTTTAGTTCTTTGATCTCTTCTATGTTTTTAAAATGTGAGATTGCTAGATCTTTAAATGATAATTTATTTGTAAAATTATACTGATTTTCTTTTTCATTTATTACAAAGATTTCTTTAAAAACTTCTTGTTTTTTTTGAGTATTTGTTGTGGTTTATTGAAATTGTGCAGTTGGCTATTTTTATAATCACATTATTATTTATTTTTATTTGGTCTACTATATTGTTAAAATTTTATTTTATTATTATTATATTACGTCAGTGTTTATTTGCTTTATTTCTGTTTCATCATCAAATATTAGTTTACAATTATTATAAAACATACAATGTTTACTTATTTTTAATTCTCCTAGTGATTTTTCTTCTTCGTAAGTATAATTAGTTGTGTTTATGTTAATAACTCTTTCTTTTTGATTATTAATTTTGTTGTTATTTTATTTGTAATTGGTATTATGATTGTCAGATTGGCAATAACGTAATCTATTGGTATCTTGATGTCAAGAATTAATGAATCATTTTGATATAATGCTGCCATTTTTATATGATGTTTTAATTTGTAGAAGTCTATGTTGTATTTATTTATTTCTTCCGGTGTTCATATGGATGGGTGAAAAATATTGTGTTTTGCTGAGGCTGTCTACAATGTGGTCGATTTTGAGATTGTTGAGCTTTAAGTTCTGGTCATGGTACATGAGTGTGTTTTTTATGTCGTTGTTGTATTTGTTAATTGTGTTAGTTGATTCTAGAATTTGTTTTCTGTCCTCTAGTACAGTGTTTTTGAGTAAGTTAATAGTTTCATTGAAGTGGGTATTTGTTTCGATCTGTTTGTTTATTTGGTGGTTGTATTAGTTGGTGGTTGTTCTCATTATTCTGTAAGTAGTTTAATATGTATTGTCGGTCGTTAGCCATTTTTGGGCTGAACCGATGGCGTTTATGAGTCCTCTTTTTGACCTGATATGTGGTGATATTGATTTAATTTTAAATCTTAATGTATTTATTTGAATAGTGAGATGTTTTTGTCTGTCTGCTGTAAGGTTTTCTATGTTTGTTTCTATAGTGTTTAAAATTTCTATTAATTCATGCAGGTTTATTACATGCAGTATTATTTTACTATTGTTACTTATTTCTATAGTATCAATGTTAAGTTGTATGAATCCATGCTGGGTTTCAATTGGTGTTATTGTTGCCGTTGCTAGCAGTTGGGTTGGGTAAAGGATGAAGAACATCTGGAATGGCGGAATATTTTAGTTTTCGTTTAATGTTAGTTAAATGTATATAATTTAGCGGTGCTTTTCTGAACTTTGGTTGTTCTTTGTGTCTTAAGCTTTTGTAGTTTTTAATAAACCCTTCTTGCCTACTTTCTATATAATTTTCTCTAGTTTGGTTAGCTTTGTTAATTGTTTTATTTTTATTATATGTTAGCGTTTCATACATTTTTTTAGGGTCAATTGTTTTATTCTGTGCTTCATGGGGGGTGAATTTGATTGTGGAGTGATATGTGTTATTGTAATACATTATAACTTTGTTTATTCATGATATTATTGGTAATTTTTCTCCTATATTAAGGGTTCTAATTTTTTCTGTTAGTGTGTTATTTAGTCTTTCAATGTTGCTATTTCCTGTATGGCTGTTAGGTTTAGTGGCATGGAAGTCTATGCCTTCCTTTTGTAAGAACTCCCTTATGTTTGCGGAATTGAATTCGTTGTCGAAGACAATTATTTTAGGTTTTTCTTTAATTGCCATCTACTGTTGGATATGGCTTATAGTTTGATTATTTCTGTCTGGTAGTGTTAGGCATATGGCGTGTTTAGTAAATTTGTGTATGAAGATGATGAAGAATGATTGTTTGCTGTTAACGTAGGTGTCGATATGCACTATTTCGTTGGTTGTTTTCGGGGTTTCAGTGTTAGCGAATTTATTTTTAATAGGTTTCCTATCGTACTTTCCCCCTGTGCATGTATCGCAGTTATTAATTATAACATTTATTCTAATTCTTAGCATTGGGTTATAAATTATTTGTTTTAGCATTTCATATGTTGCTACTATGCCGCAATGACCGCTTTCGAATTTGTGGAATAAAGCGATTTGTTTGTTTAATTCATCCTCGGTTTCTATATCTCTTGCCAGTTTTGTGCATTTATAAAATTTTCTTTGTTCGTTTCCGGAGTATTCTGCCAATAAGAAATCTATTTTTTTTATATTGGTTAGTTTCGAGTTCTGAATAAATTCCTTTTTTATTTTTCCTTTTGTTATTTCCCTGCGAATGATGTTAAAGGCTACGTTATTATTAATGTCATTTTGGTCGATAAAAATTCTCTTGTTTTGAAATATGTTCGTTAGTGTTGTTTGTTTTTCTGTAACTAATATGAGTTGTGTTTTGAATCTATTAACTATAGTAGCGAGGGTGGGTATGTTATTAATGGTGTTTGCTTCTTGATTGTCTAGTTCCATCTGGGTATCAATAGCTTCGCTTGTATCTAGCTCATCTTTCCAATGGTTATTTCGTTGTTCTTAATTCTGCTTAGAAAGTCTGCTATTCGATTGTCCTTTCCTTTTATATATTCGAGTTTGAAATTGTATTCTCCTAAACAAATTAGCTATCGTTGTAAACGAGGGCTTATGTCTTTACCCGAATATTTTGTAGTAAGCCACTTAGATGGTTGGTGATCACTTTCGAGATCGAATTTTCTTCCATAGATATATGGTCTGAAATAGTGTACTGCCCATATAATCGCTAGTAGTTCTTTTTCGATAGCTACATAGTGGATTTCGTGTTTACTTAATGCTCTAGATGCGAAGGCAATGGGGTGTCCATCTTGGGATAGGACTGCTCCAATTGCCAAATTGCTAGCATCAGTCACTATTTTAAAAGTTTTCGAAAAATTTGGATAGCGTAGGATGGGTGAATTAGTAACAATTTATTTTAGTTTTTCGAAAGCCGATATAAAACTCGGATCGTTCTTATATTAGTTATATTATATTATATATTAGTTGGTCTTTTTTTAGACATTTCGTCATAGGGGATGCTATTTTAGCGTAGTCCCTGACGAATTTTCTGTAAAACCCTGTCATTCCGAGGAAGGATTTTATTTGTTTTTGTGTTATGGGTGGTTTAAGGTTTTCAATTATTAAAACCTTGTCGGGGTTTGGTTTTATTCCTTGTGTTGTTAATACGTTTCCCAAGAATTGTGTTTCTTTTTTCAGGAAATCACACTTGTCGACTTCTATTTTTAACTGTGCTCTTCGGAGCGCTTGGAATATTTTACTCAAACTGCACATATGTTCCTGTAAGGAAGTGCTGAATAAAAGAATGTCGTCCATGTAGACAACGCAGATTTTGTTTATATAGTCCTTCAGGACTGTATTCATCAATCTTTGAAAGGTGCGTCCGAACGGCATACGAATGAATTCGTAGTGTCCCCTTGGGGTGGAGAACGCTGTTTTCGTTCTCTCTTCGGCTCTTACCGGTATTTGATGAAAGCCTTTGGCGAGGTCGAGAGTGGTAAAGTATTGTGCTTTTCCCAATTTGTCCAGTAGTGAATTTAAATTCGGGATTGGGTATTTGTCGTTGATCGTAAATTCATTTAATTTACGATAATCGATTACGATTCTGTATTTTTTTGGTGCCAGAATCATCGAGTTTTTTTTCTACGACCCACAGTGGGCTATTGTAATGGGAGGTGCTTTCTTTTATTATATTTTGTTTTAGCATTTCGTTTATTTGTCGTTCAATTTCTTCTTCGTATATTTGAGGGTACCTGTATATTTTTGAGTACAAGGGTTTATCATTTGTTGTTATGATTTCGTGGTGTACTTTGTTTGTAGCTGATAGAATATCACTGTCTTTAAAGAAAAGATCACTGTATTTATTTAACAGGTTTGTGGTGCTACTGGATTCTTCTTCGTTCAAATGCTTGAGGCTAAATGTATTAGTGATTTCTTCCTCTTGCAGTGGTTCTAGGACGTTTATTCTTTCTATTACCTTAGGGTAATTGAATTCTAGGAAGAATAATTTCTTTCCTAAAATATCTAAGAATTTGTTTTCGTTATCTATCTTTGTTTTTAGTGGGACGAGAAAGTTTTGGCCGATTATTGCCGAAAAGTCGAGATGGGGAAAATTTGTGATTTTCCATTGTAGGGTGCCTTGGCAATTGAACTCTTTGGGAAATGGTGTAGTGGTGCTATATTCTATCTTATTGATTCCGTTCAAAACCCTCTTTGAAGTAACAAGGGTTATTTAGTGGTAATTTAATGAATTGGTCAGTCACGTCCCTTTCGTTTATGATACTAGTAGTGGATCCTATATCTATTAGGCAACTGATTTGACGTTTCCCTATTTAACGATTATTATGGGGAGTCTTGAGACTGAAGCAACATTTAAAATTGTATTTCTTCGGTTGTTTCCTCTACAGTGGCGATATGGCCATAATTTGGTTTGCTGGATGTTTCTGAACTTGGTGTGTTGGTATATTTACTTCGGTTTTCCGGCGAATTATTATTGTAAGTGGTATAACCCCTGTTGTTAGTGTTTTAGTAGTGATTCCGACCTGTAGTGTTGTTATTTGTACGGCCATTGTTGTTTTTGTTTGTATTATTTGTTTGATTGCTTGTTTTATTAGTAGTATCCTGGTTGCTATTGTTCGTAAGGTTTCTTGGTTTTCTGTGTCTGTAATCAATTGTTCGGTAATCGTTCAACAATTTGGTTTTAGTGAATTTTAAGATTATGTTTTGTAGTGTCATAGTCTCGTCTATTAGTGCTCTTATTGGCCCATCGATTTTTTCCATTAGAATGGCCAATAGGTCCTTATCTACGCATGTTGGTGTGTATAATAGATTTTTCGTATCTTCTAATTCATGTAATGTATTTACTTCGTTCTTACAGTGTTCAGTTATGCTAAATAATTCTCTTAAATTATTTAATTTTACTGCTCGCAATGAATTGTAGATCTCGGCGAATGTTGTCTTTGGTCGAAAGTGGTTTCTTAGTTTCTGCTTGGCTTCGGCCCATGTCGTATGTTCTGACAGTTACAGTGTTACGCCTGCTGCATCGCCTCTTAGCTTCTCGTTTAGGATGATGTTGAATCCGAATCCATGAAGTTCTACATTTTCTCCACATAGTGACATTGCCTGATCTACGGATTTAATAAGTGGCACCAAATAGTTTGCTTTGCGCAGCGGTTGTATTGATCTGAACTGGCCTAAGATGTCTTTAGGTCCGAGTCCGAGTGCGTTCATTTGTTGCGGTTGATTTGTTTGTGGTTGATGTCCTGGCATTTGTAGTAATTCAGTGTATTGATGTTGTAATTGGACAGAGTCGTGCTGTAGTTGCAATTGTTGCGCTTATAGTGTCACTTTTTCTTCCAGCTCCTGGTTTTTTTCTGTAATGGTGTTGCACTGTAGTGAGTCTGTAGTTCTTCTTCTTGGGTTTGTATCGTTATTTGTTGTTGTTTTAGTGTATGTTCCAGTATGTCGATTTTGGTTTGAAGTTCTTCCATTTTTATTTATTTATTTTGTATTGTTGTTTATTTATTTATTTTTTTTTTATGTTCTGCTCTTTACTTTGTGGATTGCTGTTTGATAGCAATCTTTCGTTCTTTGTTTGGCTCCAAGAAGTAATTTTTGTACAAAATAGCGATTTCTTTGCGTTTTTGTACTTTTTTCCCTCCCCGTTTCTTCTTTGGTTTTTGGGTGGGTTGTGGCTCTTCTTTGATGGTTTGCGGCTTCCTCTGTCTTTGTTTATACTCCTCGATAGACAGTGGTTTCGGGCCAGGATTTGGTGGTAGATCCTTGTTGTTTTTAAGGATATCTTCCCACTTCTTGAAGATCTTTTTTATGTCTTCGTTTGCAGACATAGGTTGATTTTTGATGAGTTGTTATCTCCAAGTTGTTAGGGCGACCTTTGAGTAGCCAAATTATTTATTAGGTATTCTTAGGAGTATCCTTTTTTTTCGGAGTTGTGGCCTGCGCTTTTCAATGCAATTTGTTGAGGCGACCTTCGGGTTGCCAAAATTGATTAGGTATTCTTAGGAGTACCCTTTTCTTGCGGCCTGCGCTTTTCAACGCAACTTGTTAAGGCGACCTTCGGGTTGCCAAAGTTGATTAAGTATTCTTAGGAGTACCCTTTTCTTGCGGCCTGCTCTTTTCAACGCAATTCGTTAAGGCGGTCTTCGGGCTGCCAAACTATTTGGATTTTTATCCTGCGTTTTGGAACGCAAATTATTAAGGCGACCTTTGGGTTGCCAAAATTTTTTGGATTTTTATCCTGCGTTTGGGAACGCAAATAATTAAGGCGACCTTCAGGTTGACAAATTTGTTGGTTCCTTTCAAATTCTTTTTGAAGAATTTGCCGTCGATTGCGCCAATTAAGTATTCTTAGTATTACTTATTTTGTAAATAAAGTTTGACACCGAAACTCTTAGGAGATCGTTAGTGTTCTTTATTACTTGAATCCAAAAATTAGACTGATCTTAGCTTATGACATTGGTGGCTTTTATAGGAACTTATATGCTGATCAAGCATAATCGACGACAGAGAAGTCGACTCTTAGGTTGTTTATGCTTATGCAACTTTGTTGCTTTTTATTACAATTTTCATTGAGAAAACATTTTCGTTCGAGGCGAAGTGTCCACTCATACCGTTCATGCCTGTGCATTTTTGTTTACAAATAATCTTATTTCTCTTCACAACTATTTGTGTTGAGCAAGCATATTCGTTAGAAGTGTAGCGTTCGTCCCCATCGTTCATGCTTGTGCAGTTTTGTTTACTTAGTATTTTTAATTACTTATTTGTTAAATATTTCTGGACGATTATGCTGACTTCGTCTGTTCCAGCATAATAGTTCAGAGTTGTTGAAGAGCATTGACGGTGGTGTGGTTCGTATTACAATACGTAACTGTTGTGAGAGCTTAAGTTGCCTAATTTCAACCCCTCGATTCTTTTTCTGGCGATCGTTACCAACCCTCAATTGTGCTACTGTCTGAGCACACACCCCCCACCCACACACCGTGCTGGTCTCTCTTCATGTTAATATCCCGTTATCCCACTCTCTCCCCACGCACCGGCCACACTCAGCAGAAAGAGTTACACTCTCTCTCTGCCCTACTCCTGGAAGCAACAATGCACACACACACACACATAAAGACAAAAGCATAAAGCGCAATACTCTCTTCCTTATAAAATTGCTTTTCTATTAATGTTCCATCCATCCTGACCTTCACACGTCCTCGTGTAGCGCGGTTATGTCTATGTGTACCGTATGCCATGGTATACTAACTTTTGGAATGGAATGGAGCTCTGCTTGAACTTTTCCCGAAGAAGACAGCAGTTTTGCATGTTATGCAATTGTCCACAAATTTACGAACGTATATCGACATTTTATCAAACCAATAATACTGATAAATTTATCAAGGGCCTTTTGCCATCCCAAATGCATATTGGATTCATGCACCTGATTTATCACTGACCATTTAAACGAGCGCGGCACAACCGGCAAACAACGAGTTCTACCATTCCTCTGAATGTTGCGATGCAGTACACCCTTTCTTAACTCATAGGTGTTGGCCAAATCTTCAGCAAGTTCATTGGATTTTAATTTGGTAACTAGGTCAACTATGTCGGAGTCTAGTTGCTGTTCAGCGATAAGCCAATCACTTGAAATTTCAGCTAAATGTACTCGTTTTTCGTTACTGCCGAATAAGTTTCTGATGGGAGGGAGTTTCTTGACAAAAAGTCAACATGGGCCATGCGATTTCCTTCCCCATATTGGATGTCAAAATTAAAAGATTGTATAACGATGTACTGTTGGAGTTAGATCAATTTTAGTGCGCGAAGCCTTTAAGGAATTACAATCAGTATATACCACAAAATCACAACCAAGTAAATAATGGCGGAAATGTCTCACGGACTCCACAACTGCCAAGCTCTCCAGTTCATACGAATGGTATCTGGACTCAGCAGAGGAGGTCGTTTTGCTGAAATATTCCACCACGTGAGCCTTGTTGTTAATCCTATGCAGAAGCATAGCACCATATCCATAGGAGCTGGCATCAGTGTGTAATTCTATTGGATACTGTGGATCACAGATCACCAAAATTGGCTCACGTGTTAGAAATGTTACGATTTTCCTTCGAACTTCTTCTAGCTCTGTATTCCAAATGAAATTACACCTCTCTGTTGTAAGGAAATATAATGGTTTCATAATTTGAGAGAATCCAGTCACAAATTTTCGGAAATAGGAGGCTAAACCAATGAACTGTCTCACCCCAGTAACAGATTGCGGCGGAGGTAATGCGCTCAGAGCAAGAATTTTGCGTGAATTGGGCCTAACTTCTCCTGCCCGTACCTCATAACCCAGAAATTGAACAACAGTCTTAAGAAAACCACATTTCGTAACATTAAAAGAAAATCCAGCCATGTGAGCAAGTACAGTTGAGATAGAAATTTCCTCTATGCTCATATTTCGCCATTTGGTAACTAGTGATGTTACCATTACCATTACCATTACGCCGGCATTTGGACGACTGTTTATTAAGTTTAAAGCATTGATGTTGGCGTCTCTTGACTTTCATGTCTTTGTATAAAGAGTTCCTTAAATTGTTCGCATGTAATGCGGGGATAACATATCTGGGTCAATCAATTCGACGCACTGCCATCCATACAGTTGCTCAGAGACATAATTAGGGCACTTCCTAAATTAATTTTTGAGTTTGAATATTCAAGATCTCACGCAATTGTTCCACCGAGATTGTAGGGAGAGTTGCAGATCCCACTTCTGATGTCAGGAATTATTTATGATATCACTACCGTTTACGCGTCGCCACCATTTTCATTCTCGTTGCCCATTCTGTGGCTTAGTGTCCGCGTGCGTTGTGAGAGCTTAAGTTGTCCAATTTCAACTTCTCGATTCTTTTTCTGGCGATCGTTACCAACCCTCATTTGTGCTACTATCTGAGCACACACCCACATACACCGTGCTGGTCACTCTACTTCTTGTTAATATCCCGTTATCCCGCTCTTTCACAACGCTCCTGCCACACAGCAGAAAGAGTTACACTCTCTCTCTTGCCCTACTCCTGGAAGCAACAATGACACATACACACATAAAGACAAAAGCATAAAACGCAATACTCTCTTCCTTATAAAATTGCTTTTCTATTAATGTTTTCTGAAAATAAATGACTCATGCATTTACTGGAATTGACACGACATATACGTAATTGTGATGTGCTTATGCTCTCTCTAATTTGTTTCCAGTTGAGCAAAGAATACTGTCTGTCCAACAATAAAAGCTTCAAAAAAACATTTGACATTTGAGTTCTCAAAAACTACTCTTTCAAGATATGTACATAGTCCCACTCCTCCTTTGACAACACATTTATCGGTAGTTAGAATATATCATCACACATTCACATCCTAACATGACATTAACGTCGGAACATGACGTTTTAACTGTGTGTAATTACAGTGATTTTTCTATTGATGAACGTCTATGGCATAGCGGCCATTCTGAGCATATATTTTCTGTCCATGTTTTTCTACAGGCAAACACTACGAGCTTTTATAGTATCGTTTTTGATTGAGTTGATGTCGGGTGAGTGTTCAACCGTATATGCATTTATGTCTAAGTCCTTATTTATTTAATTTGTATTGCTCGATAATTACATAATGCGAAATATGTATCTACAATAACAATTGTACAAATGTATACAATAACAATTCACTATTCTTTATTATTCTTCTTATATATCGATTCTGCTGTCGTTTTTATGGTTTTTATATTATGTCTTGAATTGAAACGCAAGGAGCGTAAATATTTCACAACGAAATGGTATGATGGAGAGGGTGTTGGTCTAGCATGTCCTTGGTGGCAGCTATAACAATTACAATTACGACAATAACAATAATTACCATAACTAATTTCTTATTCTTAATTGTCAGCTTAAAGTCGATGCGCACAGCGTGTTATCCTTACGACGATGCTGATGTGGCCGCAGTTAAAATAAAGATTGCAGATGCGGTCATGCATCGCTGCAAGCAGTCGCAGTTTTTGGTCGATTAATTGAAAGCAAGTATACCGAAAGAGGGAACGCTACTTCATACTATATCTTCTGCGATCAACAAGTGAGTAGTCCACTAGTATTTAGTTTGGTCAATCGTGTTACAGCCATCTTTATTAAACTACGTTACAACTGCGGTAGGTATACAAACATGGGTATATACGGGCCGCGCATGTGTGGCAAATCGCATCTGGTATGTCAGTTCATTGGTGAGGATGGCTATTGTTTTGGTGAGATATACGTGGGTGGACTGGACTTCAAATATAATTTGAAGAATACAGCATTTTATTGGCTATTGCCCACAGCAATGCGGCTATGTGGACAGTTGATACGTTTTATTTGCATAATACGAGGTGTACCCGTTATCAACATTTCGGAGAAGATATGAAGTTTAGCGCAGATGCTGAATATGATCGGTTATATGAATCGATGCATGAGGGAACTAACAACGGAACGAAAATGCAAAATGAACGTCGCCATATCGTTAGTCGCCTACAACAAGATAATCATACCGGATGAGCCCACATATGGTCTTTCGGCAACAAGGCGTCATGAGATTTGGAATATATTGCGTTATATTCGTTTTTCCGGCAAAACGATAATTTTCACCACAACCGATGAGCTTGAAGCAAAATTACTCGCCGACTTTATTATTTTGTTCGAGAATAGCGAAATGCTTGCCATTGGTAGTCTGCAATATATGCGCTACAAGTACAGTCACGGCTTCTATGTGGAGGCGCGGCTTATACGCGATGGCAACACAATCGAAGTGACGGAGGAAAAGTGAGTGCTGAAATCGACGTTTATTTACATCGAAAATTTAACGCGCTTCATCAAATTTCTACATGAGCATTCGGAGTTAGTGTGAGTAACGAGACAACCTGAAATTTTTATATTCTCGCAGTTCCTCCATGTTTGAGTAAAAGAAGTAAAGCCTATGGAGGACACCTTACATCGGGATCACAAATAGAAACTATAAAGATTTCGAGGCCCTAATATTACTGCATTGTGTAGTCCCATGGTCAACTTCAGGTTGTGATATAAAAGCTTTTGTTTTTAACGTATTAAGCGGAAATCTCCAAAACTTTATTTTAGAACCGTAGATATAAATAGTGAAGTTTCAATATCTCAAGATACTGCATAGCCTAACTGCCATACAAATATTGGGTGTAATTTCAAGATTTTTAAGCTTATCACAATTGTAGTATTGTCAAAATCAACATTCTTTCTTGTTGATGTTCATTCGCTTATTATATCCCTTTTAATCGTTTCAGTGGCTGTTTTGAGAATTGGCTGAAATACTACGTGCCAGTGGACAATATCATCTTCTCGTATCTCTATGGATCCCTTGAGAAAAACAAATCACGCCTGAACCTTTTCGATTACAGTGTGTATCAAGCGACCACTGGCGCAATATTTCAGAACATACAAATGCAACGTGCGAACTTCAGGCAGCGCCAATCGCAAATTTCAAATAGGGCGACCGTATCGGAATTCTCACGTCACTCCGAGGGCCTCACCTGAGCAGCCAGCTCTGCATCGAAGTTAAGGACACAAGAGGTGTGTCCTATCTTAATTAATTGTATGTATCCGCCCTTCTATTTCTTCTATTAAATCTATTTGATGCAGTCCGACACGAAACCAATAAAATAATAAATATTGGGTGTGTATAAAATTCATGTCGGTTGTTTTCTTTACATTTAAATTTTTATTACAGTAGTTATTTGTATACAAGTTAACGCGATCACATAGTCAAGCGGCTAAACATGCGAGTTGCGCCTCGGTAACATTTACTAAAACGGTGTCCGGTCGTTCCTGTAAAGCGTTGACAAACGCGATTGGATAACTTGCACGAGGCGCAAGATAAGCAGTTTTAATGTCTTGCAAGAGGCGCAAGATAAGCGGCGTTAACAAACGGAATCGGGTGTCTTGCACGAGGCGCAAGATAAGCAGTTTTTAAGTTAGTGCTAGTGATCATAAGCAAACTCGATTTGGATTTGGAAATAAACTGTCCTGATTAGAATAATTGTCACAGGGTTCAGTATTTCGACTTCCGGCTGCAGTTTACCGGTACCAGTGCTGATGCCCCATTTTCGCTATGGAAAGCCACACGATGCGCGAAACGCTAACCGATTCGAAAGACTCCCCAGGACAACAACGATGTGCTGGGTGCACCACTGCAAATTGACCTTCCCATCCGCCCATTCACTGCCAACGAGGTGGCCTACACCATCCAACGCCAAAACAACAACAAGGCTCCTGGACATGACCGAATATGCAGCCGAACTCTTAAGGTGCTGCCGGAGAATTCATTGCTCTTAATAACGTTGATATTCAACACTATAATAAGGGTGCAGTATTTTCCCACTGCCTGGAAGTTCGCCGTCATCACAATGATTAGTAAGCCTGGTAAGCCAGGGCACTGCCCTGCATCTAAACGGCCAACCAGTCTCCTGCCTTCAATTTCTAAGGTGTGGGAAAGAATGGTTGTCGAAAAGCTCACTGAAATCATCGACTCTCGCAACATCGTTTCGGGTCATCAGTTCGGCTTCCGGGCAGGTCACAGCACTATAGAGCAGCTGCACAGGGTGGTAAACCACATTTTAAAGGCGTTCGATGCTGGCGAATACTGGGATGGCGTATTCATCGATATCTAACAAGCGTTCGACAGAGTTTGGCGCCCCAGTCTCAGCCAAGATTAAGTCCTCACTTCCGTCGCCATACTTCGGACTAATTACGTCCTACCTGAAGGACCGCAGTTTCTGTGTCAAGTCACGGTCGACACTCTTAGAAGTCCATCCGGTGCTAGCAGGTGTTCCTCAAGGCACCGTACTGGGGCCCCTGCTCTTCTCTATATACTCAGCCGACATCCCCGTCCCTGAACCTGAAGTAATGGGCATTAACACCAATAAAATGCTGGTAGCATCGTTTGCTGACGACGTCAGCATCCTTTACAACTCTGGATGTGAGTATGAAGCCCCAGACGGCATACAGGAGTACCTTCCCGTTTTTGGTGAGTGGGCCAGAAGGTGGAATATTAAAATTAACTCGACAAAGTACAAAAACGTGTGCTTCATTCTTAAGAGAATCCCGGCGCCCGCTGTACATTGCTGCGGTGACATCATTCCTCAACACAAGGTAGCCAAATACTTGGGACTAGTATTGGACCAAAGGCTGTCCTTCCAAGCTCACATAAACAGAGTGATTCAGAGCATCCGACACAAGGTAGCAAAACTATACTGGCTCCTACACAAAAAGAGCAAACTGACCCTACGCAACAAACGTACAGTGTACCAACAAATTGTTGCCCCGGCTTGGAGGTATGGAATCCAAATGTAGGGTGCTGCCTCCAGGACTCAGATTAGAATGGTGCACACCCTGCAAAATAAAACCTTATGCATCATCACTGGATGCCCCTGGTACGTGAAGAACGCCACATTGTATAAAGACCTAGAAGTGGAATACGTTAAGGATATCATTGCCAATAAAAAAAAGTGTAATTTGGTGCAGTCGCAGAACCAAGAAAACACACCGCTTAAATAATATTTACAAAAAACAACAAAACTGACAAGACAAAAGAGGGAACTGGCAAACCACAACCAAAGGAAAAATAGAGACGCAACCTACTCATCCTCATCGTCTTTTTACAATTAACGCAAAATGAAAATGTAAGTAGAACGCTCATTTTTATGTTGTGTGAAATAAAGTGAATAAAATTTCGAACTTTCGTTTGGGTTGCTAAGGATAGCATATGAGTTTTGTAAAAATATATGAACTAGATCAGTTATCTCAGCAACTCATTAGTTTATTGACAATAACATAGAAAATAACAAAAAGAGACAAATAAACCAAATGACTGACATAAAAAGTGCAGACCAAGCAAAAAAATGGACGCTGAACCTTTGAAAGCAATAATACAGACTGCCGTCTACACAGCCCTTGCAGTATCAGCAAACAGTAGACAGAGTTGTAATAACTACACCCGAGGTAGTGGTTTATAAGGAAATAGAAATTATACAAAACAAACATTGTGACGAATCGTTAGATGTGGTAAAATCGTTACCAGAGTTTGATGGTAAACGGAAAATGTATGTTTCATGGCGCCAGGCGGTACACACCGCTTACAAAATTTTTGAACCATATGAAGGCAGCTCCAAACATTATCAGGCTGTCGCAATTATTAGAAAAAAAAAAAAAAGAGTTTCAGCTGACAGGTTACTGGCATCTTTTAACACCGTGTTAAATTTTAAAGCAATCATAAGTAGGCTCGATTTTACATATTCGGACAAACGTCTAATATACCTTATTGAGCAAGTGTTGTTAACCCTACGTCAGGGAAATATGACACTACTCCAGTATTATGATGTGGTCGATTTTATCACTAATAAAAAATTATCTGCTATGATAATGTCCTGGCGGCATCAATAACCAAAAATACACGATGGACGCAAATAAATTTTTTAAGCAAGGGTCCCCTGCTACCGTTTATAGAGAGAACAGTCGCAGGGAGGAAAATAAAATTATTAATTGACACCGGGGCATCTATAAATTACATAAAACCTTTCAAGCAATTGAAACACATAAATCAGTGGATAGCCCCTTCTTGTTAAAATCAATCCACGACTTTAACACCATAAAAGAAAAATGTTTCATAAACCTTTTTAATATAAATACACAATTTTTCATACTTATCTACATTTGACGGAATAATTGGCCTCGATCTGCTAACACAGACGAGTGCTACGTTGGACTTTAAAAATAAGACCAACTCGGGTCAGAACAACTAAAATTTTTTAAGTGTGCAAATGTGAATTTCACACAAATTGAGGACATACAGGTCCTGCAACAGTTACTGACAAATTGGAAAAAATTATGAGAAGATGGCTAGGAGTCTTTGCAGACCCTAATGAAGTACTGCCATTTAATACAAATATTGTGGCCACTATTCGCACCGAAAACGAGGACCCAATGTATTCTACACTGCACCCCTACCCAATGGGTGTGGAAAATTTTACAAGAATCGAGGTGGGCAATTTGCTTAAAGTTGGCGTTATTAGACCGTCAAGGTCACCCTATAACAACCCTGTTTGGGTTGTTGACAAGAAAAGTACAGACAAACAGGGCAATATAAAAAATCCCCTTAGTATTTTTCAGAGAACTATTGATGACGTCCTCAGAGAAGAAATTGGGGAATCATGCTACCTCTACGTAGATGATGTAATCATATTCTCTGAAAATGAATGTGACCATGTCAAGCACGTCGCATGTGTTTTAAGCAAACTATATGAGGCCAATATGAGAGAAATCGAATTTTTTCAAACAAGAGGTTTAATATCTAGGTTTTTTTGTATCCAGAGATGGCATCAAAACCAGTCGTAGCAAAGTGGATGCGATTCGCAACTACGAGCAACCAACCACCTTATTTAATGTTAGATTTTTTCTTGGACTAGCAAGTTACTACCGATGCTTTATCAAAGATTTTGCCTCTATAGCAAAGCTCCTCTGGCCTGTGGGCCGTCCTATCTCAAAGGGGAAAACCTATAACAATGATTTCCAGAACATTGAAGGATAGGGAGTTAAACTTCGCTGTGAACGAAC
This sequence comes from Cacoxenus indagator, assembly GCA_035041755.1. Taxonomy (NCBI): domain Eukaryota; kingdom Metazoa; phylum Arthropoda; class Insecta; order Diptera; family Drosophilidae; genus Cacoxenus; species Cacoxenus indagator. The sequence continues at coordinate 91,446 of JAWNKX010000224.1, read as the reverse complement.
GAGAATTACTCGCTATAGTTTGGGCTCTCAAAAACTTAAGAAACTACTTGTATGGCGTTAAGAACTTACATATATTTTCATTCATATAATACATTCGCAGTTTCAGACTGTTACTTATTGATAAGCATAATGCTTAAATCTTTTACAAGCCAAGAAAGGAAAATTACGTTGCTGCGGCACTGTCGCGACAGAAAATTCATGCTCTCGAGGAAGACACGCATTCTGATATTGCTACAATACATAGCGAAATATCACTCACCTACACTATTGAAACAACAGACAAACCAGTCAACTGTTTCCGAAATCAAATTATTCTCGAGCAAGACAAATTCTCATCTAAAAGAAACATCGTAATTTTCGGTGAAAAGATGCACATTATTTCCTTCGTTGATTCGGCAACACTCATCAATGACATTACACCAATTGTGAAGCCTAAAGTAGTGAAAGCAATACATGGCGAGCTGTCAATATTGGCTAAAATCCACCACGAATTAGTGAACCGTTTCCCAGCAAGAAAATTCTGGCATTGAAAGAATATAGTAACAGACATTTTCGGCAAAGGCGAGCAGGAAGAAATAATCCTCTCTGAACATAATCGCACCCACAGAGCCGAGGCAAGAAATGTTAAACAGATACTCTGCGATTATTATTTCCCAAAAATGACCAAGCTGGCAAACGAAATTGTCGCACACTGTAAGATTTGCACAAAGTCCAAGTACGATAGACACCCTGAAAAGCAAGTACTCGGTGAGACTCCAATTCCGTCTTATGCAGATGAAATGCTGCATGTCGACATCTTCTCCACAGCCCAAAAGCATTTTCTCACCTGCATTGACAAATTTTCAAAATTTGCAGTGGTTCAACCAATACCATCTCGGATAATTCTGGACATAAAGTTTCCCATTATCCAACTGATAAACTTTTTTTCGAGAGCTCGAACCGTTTACTGCGATAACGAAGCAGCATTCAACTCGCAGACAATTGTATCCCTGTTAAATGATCAGTTTAACGTCGATATCGTAAAAGTGTATCGAGTATATATATTTCGCTACTCTTCATTCGGACATCGAGCCCAAAACTTGTGGATTACACTAACTCGGATTAAATTCCCATTTATGACGGAGACGTAATAATTTGGAAGTACCTTTTTTATTTGCAACACACTGTAAATCTTACAAAGTATTCGGAAATCGTGGATGAAACAATAGCCCTATCGGACCATTCTCCATAGTCACATATGCGGAAGTCCTGGACTCTGACACAACACATATGAAAACCTTACTGACGACCTTAAATATCCCCCATACACACGATAGGAGTCTCAAATTTCTGGGCACTGCACTGAAGGTCGTGGCTGGAACACCGGACTTCGACGATTTCGAACAGATAAGTTTAAATTAAAAGCAGCTTATTAATTCTGAATGTAGGCAAATCATAGTAAATACAAAAGTGCAGGAACAAATCAATAGGCTTACAGAGACAGTAAACGCAATTATTAGCAACACAAAACTTCAACAGGTTGACACGGAACGATTATACGAAACGTTGTTAGGTAGAAATAGAATCGTTATCAATGAAACAGAACTTAATGTTTTCCATAACCCTGGCAAAAATCGGAATCGTAAATCCCACAATTTTAGACAAAGATGATTTTCACAACATAATCATTGAGCATTCTACAAATATAACTATAGCCGATTCAATGGGAGTAGCATCCATAAAGGTCTTGTTAGATAGTAGTGTCATACATTTCTTGATCAAATATCCTAAGCCTAAATTAGTTTGTAAAAAATCACCGTATTTCCTGTACAACATAATGAGACGATTATCAGCCTCACGGAAAACAACGTGGCAGAATGGGGTAACCGGGTATTGGCGATTGGAGACTGCAGAGTAACGCTTACGTCGACCTTCTGTAAAGAGATATCGTAGCCGACATGTGCGCAACAACTTCACTCAGGGGGATTGCACATTGCAGTACTCAGCCAAGCCACCGGGAACACTTGGTAGTAGTCGACGAAGACGTTATTATCATTAATGACGACACCGTTAAACTAAAGCTGACAGATGGGGTTCGAAAGGTGTGTCGTTGGAACGTACCTTTTTACCTATGATGATGAGGTTCGGATAAATAGTTCCTTATACAAAAACAAGAAGGGTATCCTGAAAAGATCGCCAGGTTCGGCTACGGCAACGCTTCTTAATATCATGAGTCGTCAGGATTTTTTTAATTTTTTTATTCTGACTCTCTGCTATGGCTACATCAGTCTACGGCGGAGGCCAAAAAGAGCCCGCCGACAACACTCGCTTCAAGCTGTCCTGGATAAAATCAGGAAGATCGAGGACAGCCTTCATTCAAGCGAGGAAGGAGTTAACGCGATCAGATAATCAAGCGACTCAACATGCGAGTTGCGCCTTGGTAGCATTTACTTAAACGGCGTCCGGTCGTTGCTGCAAGGCGTTGACAAACAGGATCGGATGTCTTGCACGAGGCGCAAGATAAGCAGTTTTATCGAATGCCTTGCAAGAGGCGCAAGATAAGCGGCGTTAACAAACGGGATCGGGTGTCTTACACGAGGCGCAAGATAAGCAGTTTTTAAGTTAGGGCTAGGTTTGATCATAAGCAAACTCGACAGTTAGTTTTCGGATTTGGAAATAAACGGTCCTGATTAGAGTAATTTATATACACAATGTATATACAATGAATGGAAAGACAGAGAAAAGCGATAATTTTTTTCTTCCGTGCCGAATATAATGAAAGGTAAAGTAAAGTCGCGAAGAAGTCGAAGTCAAGCAACACATGCGTGCCATTGTACGAGTGTGTTGTGTATGTATCATGCGTGCATGAAATTGAGTGGGTTTCTTATTCTTCTCGTTGCACGCGACGCTAGGTTCGGCGCCATCGTTGCCTTGTGTGTGTAACCCGTGGGCACTTTTTAGGTATTGTTTTCTGACCTACGCATTTCTTTCTTTTGGTTTGTTATCATTCTTAAAAAAGGCGTGCAAATAAAAAGAAGGCAGGCGTGCTGATATGAAATCGTTTGTGTTTTCAGGTGTATAATAAATGTATGAGTGCCGCTCAATTAGGATATTAATTAGATATAAATACCTATTGATTAACAGGCGGTGCCCGCAAGGAAAATAGGTAACCCCTTTTTAGTGGGGTTCGGTGGGACCTGTGCGCCCAGCAAAATCAGGCATAATACAAAACCTTATCATGTGTAATTTGTATTAATTTTTCATTATTTTATTATTTTATTTTAATTTTGCAAAGGGCGTTCGATCGCGTGGGCGTTCATACTGTTCTTCAACAACTCGTAACGTGGGGGGTGGGTATGAAGATCTTCAATATTGTGAAGACTTTTATGACTCGGCGCTCATTTCGAATTAAGATTAACACGTGCTCTCCGACTACCATAATTTATATAATGGAATTCCGCAAGGTTCGCCGTTATCCGTAGTTTTATTTATTGTTGCATTTGATCAAATTAATAAATTAATTTTGAAACATAGACATGTAAGGCTTATAATGTACGTAGATGATGCCTTAATTGTTAGCTAAATTAGGAACCTTATTAAGCTTAATACTATTTTAAATATTTTCAGCCACCATTAGTTCACACACCCACCATGGATTCTTCGTCCCTCATTAATTAACACCACGGAGTTCCGAAAAAATGACTTCAGCGGCGATGCTTTCCGCAAACTATTTGCCCAAGAGTCGACTAAATCCAAATACAAAAACCGTACCTGGCTGTTCACGGACGGAACGAAAATCCAATACATCACTTTGCGTGTGTGGATCAGGCAGGCCGTATCGTAGCACCAGGGTGGTTTCCATATTATTGTTCTATATTCTTGGCTGAAGCAGTAGCGATACAAAAAGCTGTTAGCTACGCACAACAAAGTAAAGTAAAATTCGTCATATGCACCTACAGTTTGTATACAGTCGAAGCTGTTACCAATATTGGAAACTTAAATCCCACTATTGTTCAAATACGTGACTAGCTATCAAAAACTCCTGAAAAACTGCACCTCTTTTGGGTGCCTAGCCACAAAGGTATCCTTGGTAACGAACTAGCCGATCCTGCAGAAAAATCAATGATTATGTACTCCACCTTTACTGTCATTCCATCCTCCGAAAAGGACATAAAAAAAGCTATCTACCCCTACCTTCGCGGGCAGATAGATAACAACTGGGCATCTTTCCAGCATATGCATAAGATTTCAATCCCAATTTGGAAAAATTCCGCTACCCTGCTAACTCTCCTCTATCTAAGTCCCTCATCTTTGTCCACCTTCGCATTATGCACAGCTGGATCACCCACGCACACCTGCTCACCAGTGAGTCTAAGCCCAGGTGTCCCCTATGTGGACAATATTTATCGACAACTCACATTCTGGATAACTGCCCAAATTTGGGGAGTATCAGGAAAGCCCTCTTTGCAGACTGATTACTTTCATCGTATTTAGCTACAGTCACATTTGCCAAACATAATTTCTAAAATAATTAAATATCCTGGATCAAATAAATTTAATATATTATAATAATAAATCAACCGTGTTTACATACATAATTAAAATCTATTTTTAAGCCGAGCTGAAAGCCTCGACGCTAGTGCTCTCTCCCTATAATTAATTATAATATTTTTTTTTTCTAAATGTATTATAGTTATTTTTAATAAATAAAAAAAGAAAAAAATATCAATTTAATTTATTTTAAAGTTATTTTTAATAAATAATTGCTCACTGTAATTGAGGCTCGCTGATTTTTTATATATGTGTGTTAATTTGTTTGTTTACTATTCAACTTACGTAGCACAACAGAAATTTGTTACTATACATAAGTCACACAGCGAATAAAACTGTAAAAATACAGAAATAACACCGAAAACCGCATATTACGTATTTTGATGAAGTTCGAATTTTTCGGAAAAATTCAAGGGAGCAACAGAACCTCTATATATTATATAATCTTTGATATAGAGGGTACATTTCCCTTAATAAAGAGGCGGGAGAGACTTGTCAGAAGACAATAGATTATGTTAAGTTTTCTGTAGTTATACAGATTTCTTGTCTGTAGAACTTATGTTGGGTAGAATATTCTGGTAAACAGCAAGCATGGGGGAAATATTAAATTAAAAAAAAAAATCTATTTTTAATATATTTATTTGTAAAAGTATAACGTGGACAGGATCTCAAACTTTGACCATAACAACATTTTTAATCTAAGTAGTAGTCGCCAAGTCCACAATTAGTGATGTGGTATAATCATTGCTTTGTTCTACAAGTTTTTCATCTTATTTATGTCCTGGGGTGAGGTTGTCCACCAAGTCCTATTGAAGGTGGCTGCAATCGTGTGGCAATCCGGGAAGGAGGTGAGCGCCATAATAGGCCGAAGTGGCGCTTTTTAAGCCTGGTGATACGCTTCGAAGTACTTAGGCCTTTGGCAAGTCTATTGCGATGGTCCATCAGCCTATCCATGTATCTGCTGGAAAAGAACGAGCTTTGCTCCTCCACGGTACTCACATTGAGGTCCTGGTGCAAAGTCGAATTCCCTATAAGGTATTCACAACCAGTAATAAGGCCCAATACCTTATTCTGATGCCTGTTGCGGTTCGATCTTGCAGCATATTGAGAGTAAGCAAGATATGATGGTTAGATGCGGTTTAGTAACAATCTCCAACGCGTAACACTGCATTACTCTAATCTGGAAGACCAACTGGAAGCCCTCGTGGATATGGAGTTGGACTGCTGTTAACACCTACAGCACGCAGAGCCTTAATCTCCTGGCAGCCGCACGGTGATAGAATTTTAACGGCCAGATTCCGAACGAGAGTACGTCGCGACACCATTATACAGTGCTACGCCCATACGGATGGTTTGTTTAATGAAGATAAGGAGACCTTCTACAATCAGTTGGGAGCAACTTATAATGCAAGATCCAATGGCGACATTATCATTGGGATGGGGGACATTAATGCCAAGTTAGGCAGCGACTACGAAGGGCTCAAGCATGTTATGGGACGGCACGGATTAGGCAATCGCAATGACAACGGCGAAAGTTTTGTTGACTTTTGCAACGCAAACCGTCGTGTCATAGGGTGCATCATGTTTGAGCACAAGGCCTGCCATAAAATCAGTTGGGTGTCAACTGACAAGCAAGCAACCTCCAACCAAATCGACCATTTGGCCATCAGCCGCCGTTTTAGAAGTAGTCTTCTCATACACGCATAGTCATTCTCATACACGCACTATACCTACACAACAAAACACTCACACAATGGGCGCGTTCCTCTTTATGAATTTAGGGGTTTCTTTGTATTCTTTTATAAATCCTACTTTCCTGTTTTCTCTGTAATATTCTCTTGTTTGTTTCCCTTTAGCATTTGTTGATTGTTTCGTTTTGGTAAGTCTGTCGAAGATTAAATTACGCTCTACCAACTGATTTTGAGCTTCTAATGGTGTACATTTTATCGTAGTTTGGATTGTGTTATTGTAACAGCTAACTGCCCGGCTCATCTGAGATATTGGGTCATCTGAAAAGTCTCAGCGGCTTTTTGGTATATATTTGAACACAAATTTTCGTTATTCAAAATCAATTTCAATCAAGAACATATTGGCCATTATTATCTATGATCTTTTACCATTTGCCGGGTAGCTTCATAATTCCATCGGTGTGGAACTTCTGTGGTTTATCTGTGAAAATCTTAGCCAAGAGATATTCAGCGGCTCTTCGGTCGGTCAATTTTTTACTATGAAGAGAGTTTTGCAGCCACCGAAACAAATGGAAGTCAGAGGGTGTAAGGTCCGGGCTATACGGTGGATGCGTTAAAATTTCATAACCAAGCCCCGACAATTTGTTCCGGGCCATCAAAAATGTGTGTGGCCTAGTATTTGAGTTTTGCTATTAGTTGTTTCGAAAGTGAAATGTAATAATATTTATTTATTTAATTTTTTTTTTGGGCCAGGCGCTGGAATATAGCCATAAACTCTGAGAAATCAGCTCACTGCAACTTCACATTAAGGCAAGGCGTCTGTCCGGTTGTGACTTACAACACAAGCATCATTCCGCAAATGGAGCAAATCCGGTATCTCGGTCTGATCGTGGATAAGCGTCTTACCTGGCGTGCACACATTAAGGTAGTTACATCGCGCTGCTACCAAAAACTCAAGAAACTGTAGTGGCTTCTCCGCCCATCGAATAAGATATCTTTAACTAATAAAAGGCTCATCTATCTGCAAGTATTGGCATCTGCTTGGCGCTACGCCATACAAATTTGGGGCACTCCTGCTGTCTACAACATCAGAAGAGTGCAAGCGTGTCAGAGCAAGGCTCTCAGAAGATTTACGGCCGCCCCTTGGTACGTTTGCAACACCCCGCTGCACAGGGATCTTGCCGTGCCAACTGTTATGGAGGTGATTAATTCTCACAGCTGCTGCTATCACTACAGACTTTTATTGCACCCAAATCCACTGGCGTCTTCCCTCACCCGTATCTCAACAAGGCGTAGACTGAAGAGGCTACACCCGCATGATCACCCCATAAGAAGGAATCAGATTTCAATGTCATTGCCTTTTCGGCGCAATTAGCATAATTTTTAATTTAGTATAAGTCTAATTTATTTTTTTCACGTCATTATTTTTTTTTATCCGACAAATGTGTTATGCACTTTACTGCGATAAATGTTATGATTTAATTAAAAAAAAAAAAAAATGTTGTTTTTTTTTGGCCAGTCCTTTCTAAAATGTATTAGACTTTTATGCCTCGCATTTTCTAACGACGTAATTTTACAAATCTAGCAGCACTGCGTTCATCAGAGACAAATCAGTAATCGGTGAGAAAGTCAAAGTGAATAATCAGTGATGACTTCTGCTGAACGCGCCCAATGGAAAGTTTTGATTTTTGACTACAACTTCTTGAAGACAATTTTCGGTTGTAGCAGAAAACAAAATCCATTTTTAAAGAGCAAGTACGGTAAATACACATTAATTGAACAGCCAAAGAAACCCAAGTGAAATTTCTAACTACCGTCGAATTTCCATAGGTCGAACTTTTATAAGTCGAATATCTCCACGACTCGAATTGAGTGCGTTTATAGCGAAATGTCTTCTTATGTATTATGGCTTCCATAATTGGAATATCCCCATAACTCGAACTTTTGTTATGCATTATGGTAATTCGAGATTTAGAAGTTTGACTGTACGAGGAATACGCACAGTAGATAGAAACGAAAACCGCGAAGTTCGAGTCTCAATCGCGCAAAGCAAATTACGTCATCCTTACGTATCCTTGTGTCATCCTTGTGTTGTGTTCTTCCCTCTTCTTCCCTTGTGATCGGCAAAGAAGAAAAAAAACAAATGGTCTAGACTTTGTTGTTGCGTTTGCGTAGGCAAATTTATTTTCTTGTCTTTTTTATATTCGTGGTAGCGCAGCGGTTTTGATTTTTGTTTTCTGTCACTATCACTTGGACCATCCCTGTCTTCTTTCTTTTAATTCCCTTACTATTAGCAAATAAGGAAAAGACAAATGTCATACGTTTTGTTGTTGCTTGGTCAAAGGCTAAATTTATTTCTTTGTCTTTCCTGTATTCGCAGTAGCGCAGCTGGTTTTATTTCATTTTCACATGGACACTTGCAGTTTTGCTGTTTGCTGGTACTCAAGGTAGAATTTGCTAAAGAATGCTAGAGAATTTGTAGAGAACATTCAGCGAACGGTTTGTGTGTGAACATGTTTGTGCAAATATGGTGAGCTGCTGGTGCTGGGCGTACTTTTCTCACAATCTCACGAAACTTGACGGCGAAATCTGATATCTGTACTGGCTTGTCCATATCAACGTAAAACTCATTAGGCACCGGACGTACGTGCCGTACCAAAGGTTCGGCGTAGATGCCCAGTAGTACGGAGGGGAAAAATTCAATCCACGTCAGCCTGTATGGCTCATTAAGTCCGCTTTCAACGAGCGGTGCCAACGTTCAACCATGCCGTTAGACTGCGGATGGTATGCTGTTGTGTGGATGTGTTTGCTGCCCAGCAATGCGGTCAAAGCTTTGAAGAGTGCCTACTCGAACTGTGATCCTTGGTCCGTTGTAATTGTCTTTGGACAACCCAATCGTGATACCCCGAGATTCCAGAACTCCGACGTTATGGTTGAAGTGGAAATATATTTTAGTGGTACTGCTTCTGGCCAATGTGACAACCGGTCGATCATGATCAACCAGTAACGGAAACCATTTACCGGAGGCAAGACGATAAAATCTAGGTGCACATGATCCAAAAGATTTTCCAGTATACCTATTTTGTCAGGAATTTGAGAATTGTGGCCATGTACCTTAGGTCGTTGGCAAGGTAGGCAGTTGCGTGCCCATGACGTGACGTCCTTTCTCATCGATGTCCAGACGTATTTCTGTTGGATTTGTTTCAAAGTAGCCCTACCGCTGGGATGTGCTAAACCATGTACCACAGAAAAAACTTGATAGCCTAACGTTTGTGGTTGTACGGTCTTACTCGGCCATGAGAAACATCGCAATAGACCAGAACGCCGTCGTGGAACTCGGTTAGTTGAGTGCGTTGAATGACGTAATGCCTTTTAAAAGTTCGGGTAATTCCTCCTCGATACTCTGAGCTTGCTCTTTATTTCGCAGATTTACTGCTGTTGGCATTGAAATAGCATTAAGTCGTGAAAGTGCAACTGTACTTTTGGAACCAGCCAGATGAACAATGTTGGTTGTAAATTGCGGGATAAAATCCAAGTGTCTGAGCTGACGAGGCAAGGCCTTGTCTGGCCTCTGTACAAAAGCGTATATTAAGGGCTTGTGTACTATCTTGACAAACGATCGAAGTGTGGTTTTGTTGCTATCACCGTCTAATTCGCACACCTCAACTTTTCCGTAGGGTTTCCGCTGATGTCGCCGCAAGATAACACCTAATGCGACATCTATAGACAAAAAACGACAACGTACATACATAAAGGTATTTCGGTGTTGAACGGACAACAGTAAGAAGGGTCGATGACCAACTGATTTGTCATTTGTTGTTTTCTGCACTGTTACTAAAATCAGATGACCAGTTAGGTCTTATGTGCTAAAGGACCGTTAGCGAGGTCAATCTCTTTAGTTGCCTTGTTGTACTGTATTTTTGTGTCAGGAGATCTTGTGGTTGACCAGGTTTTCCGTAGTTTACATTTTTTATTTAATAGTCGTCGTAGTTGAGGTTGTGTGTAGAATTTCCAATTTTGATGCTACTTTTTTGGTGTCGATTGTATGACTGCATTCATAATGGTGTCATTCAGGAATACTATCGCTGACTCGATGTCCTCATATGATTTAAGATGGATGTCGGTCATTAAATTAATGTCAATGTATTCCTTATAAGTATGCCAGTCAGTTCTGTTGTTGTACAGAAGTTTGTTTGCATGTGTAGGCGTGACGTGCGAGTCATATATTAATTCTATAATATAATTGTGGTCTGACGAGAGTTCGAATCGTGATAAGATTTTACATTTCCGAATGTCCAGGTTCTTTGTGATGAAAAAATCTATCAAGTCAGGTGTTTTATTAATGTCTGTTGGCCAATATGTTGGTTCGCCTGTACTCAAGTGTTTAGAGTTTGTGAACTGCATAGCGCTGACGAGATTTTTGCCTTTTTTGTTCGTTAGCCTCTATCCCCACATAGTGTGTTTCGCGTTGTAATCACCGGCTGCAATGAAGCGTTGTCCAAGAGAGTTGAGGAAATTCTTATATTCTGTGTCTGTAATATTATGCTTTGGTGGGCTATATACAGCAGATATTATGAGTGGTCCTACGAGATCATTAATTTGAATGTTCGTCGCTTGTATGTAGTTATGCTGATATGGCTCAAGCTGGTCGTGCTTTATGCACTGCTTAATAATTATGGCTGTTCCACAGTGCGCTGTGCGATCGGGGTGGTTTGTGGTATACACTTTGTACCCTCTAACTTGTATGAAGTGTTTGTTTGTGCAATGTGTCTCCGAGATTAGGGCTATATCAATGCTGTTGTCATGAAGAAGTATTTGTAGTTCGTCAATATGGTTTTTCAGTTCGTTTGCATTCCAAGTTATGATCCTTAATTTAGTTTCCATTTTGTTTGTCCTAATTCGATATGAGAATTGTTATGACGTTTATCATATTTGTGACTTGTTGAAACAATTGTTTCATCAGGTCTTTCATCTCAGTAATATCAGTTTTTATGTCAATGGGTCTACTTATGTATTCATTGGTTAGATTCGTGAGTTGTTCCTTCTTATTCTTTTCGCCATTATTGTTGTCATCCTTATCCTTAGCTACTTGAGCGTACGATAAACCGGTCTTAATTTTGTTGAAGTTTTGAGTCTCGATTGGAGCTGCTGCTACTGTCTCAGACGGAACTTGGTGGCCAGTTTCTGTAAGGGCTGAAAATCTTTTTATTTTCAGTGCCTTGTATATCTCACAACCTTTGTAGTTTGCAGTGTGTGCAGCACCGAACAATGCACATTTTATTTGACCGTTGGCTTCAATTTTGCAGTCGATTGTTTTGTGTTTACCGGCGCATTTGACGCAGATCGGGTCTCTGGTGCACAAATTTCTCGTGTGGCCCTATTTTTGACAATTTGAGCATTGCGATATTATGCGTTTATGGTGTGGGGGCTCGAAAATGGTTTTCGTGCAGAGCAGTGTGGTTATGTTATAAATATCTTTGTTGTTTTTATTGTTTTTCAATTCAATGAAGAATAATGGAAGCGGTTTGTTCGTGACTTTTTGTTGTGCATTATGGATGTTTATGACTTCATGCCCTAGGTCGAGAAGTTAATTTTTTATTTCGTTAATTTCAGTGGCGTGGTGCATATTCCTGAGCACTACTTTAAATCCACGCTCTTCCTTCGGTATGAACGTGTAGTATTTCGTTCTGTGCTCTTGCAGCATATTAATAACTGTAGAGTAACTGGTAGAATCTTTTGTTTGTATTCGCACCTCATTATTCTGCAGCATTTTCAAAATGTAATTATGTTTAATTACATTTCTTAGAGCATTGCTAAGAAGGTTAATTTGTTCGACGTCTTGAACATATATTGGCGGTGGCTTAACCGATGTGATATTTTTTTGTGCTGGCAAATTTCTTGCATCGGAAACACTTTCCGCACCAATGTTTTCTTGATTGTCATCGCAGAGAGAACTTTTTCTTATAGAGCTTACATTTATCCCTTAAATTTTTTAGACCATTTTCCAAATGTCAGGCGCTATTAGAATCTGTTATTTGTCTGCTATTATCATCGAAGTAGCAGCGCAGGCCGCTGTGTAGCAACGTCATTCTGCTAACTACTGAACTGAAGTAATCAGGCAAATAGAAATTGTAGAGGGTGGGTGCCTGTTGTGAAATCAAAGCAAGCAATGTTTCCCCTTCTTGTAGTGTTTTCCTCCATTTTGTGTTCTTAGCGCGAATTAGCATGAAAAGGAATTTCTGTATATCACCTTTGTTTTGGTTATTTTAATTGCCGTCACCCATTTTTATTTTGATTGTATTGATATTGTTGTGGGAATGATATGATAGCGAAAAGGAACATGTATAGGTTTGACACGATTTTTTTATGAATGAGGAACATGATTTTTGTTATTGCAATTCCCACCACCTACTTGTATTGGTTTGTGTGGGACTTTTAATGAATAAAATACATTATTCGTTCAGGCTGTTAGAAATAAAGTAATAAATAATTCAATAATTAAGTGAAATTGATTTAAAATGCATTTTTGCTCTAGGTATGTCCAAAAATCCAAGTTGAATACAGCTAATTATACCTTTACTACCAGACAAACAGAAAAAACAGCAAGCAACTGCAAGTGTCCCATGTGAAAACGATATCAAACCAGCTGCGCTACTGCGAATACAGGAAAGACAAAGAAATAACATTTGCCTTTGACCGCCCAACAACAAAGCGTGTGACATTTGTTTTATTTTCTTATTTTCTGAACATAAGGGAAGACAAAGAAAAAGATATGCCTGCGTATATTAATATGGTGCGAGTTAGCAATTGTGTTTTTGTCTACTGCCAGCGCCTACTTGTGGACAAGGAAAGAAATCGTGAGGTGTGAAGTGAGGTGCGTACGGGAATAAAAATTGATTTGGCTCGACTCAAGAAGTTGAAATCAAAAATCAAATGCGAGCCAATGTTTGAGTGTGTTGTGTAGATATAGTTCGTGTATGAGATTGTGTTGGTTTTCTGTGTCGCCCTTGCAGACGAAGTGTGATAATTTTGAGTGTGTATATAGTATAGTGCGTGTATAAGATTGTATTGGTTTCTTATTTTGTGTATGAATGGGAATATTTTTGTACGATTTTGCTTTGTTTTCATGCCTTCTTCTTTTGTTGGCCGCCTGGTATTTTCATTTCGTTCATAGAAATGAATATAGACGAAATGCAAGGAAAGCTATGCTGATATGGGCTCGATTTCGTTTCTAGTGTAGAAAGAAAACTCCATACAATTTGCTTAATATTTTCGGTAGGTCGAAATAAAGAACTTTAAAAAAATCAAAGAAAGAAGACAGTGTCTCTGATTTTTGTTTTTATTACGTCTTTCTTGTGTTTTTGTAATTTACTTATCATTGAATATTTTCCCCTTTTACGGCAGTTCGACGTCCGTCCATTTGCAAACCCAAGCAAACCAACAGCAACAAGTTACGCTGCATAAGTTGAACAGCCAACAATTTCGTTGATGTACAGAATCAGTGGCCGATTCTAATCGGGCCTGACAAATCTCTCCTGCCTTTTTTTAAGGGAGAAATGTAAGCTCTATATGAATGAATACTCTTTGGTCATCGTCTTGAGAGAGAAGAGCGAACCTGTTGGTTGTGATTGGTGCGCTTAGCCAGTATTGTTGCAGTATTGTTGGCGTTCCGTTACATTGTTTGTTTCTCTTGTTTTTGCTTGTGTTGTTTTGTTCAGCACTGTTATTGGAAGATTGTTTGCTCCTATTTCTCTTTAGGGTGGACTCTTGAGTGTTGGCGTTGTTTTTGTTTTGTGTATCGTACTGCTTACTTGATGTTGTTGTTGTTGTACTTACTGTGGATATAGAGAGAACAGATGATACAACTGATCGTGTTGCCATGGTGGTTGTTATAGTTGTTGTTGCTGTTGTTGTGAACACTCCACCAGAAGCCAGAGCGAGCGTTGTTGTAGTAGTTGATGTAGTTGTTGTTGGGGAAAAGAGGAGAGCGGCGTCGTTGGTGAAGCACATTGTACACTCCACGGCAGAGGCTGCATTTTACCGATGGCCATAGAGCCCTTGATAGTTAGTTATGCGGTAGAGCGAGAGGCTGCGTTTGCCTGTATTGATGATGCGTTTTCACTTTGTGGGTGTGAAATTGTTTGAAGTATTGCGGGAGAGCATGAACGCTCTCTCTCCAAATTAGCGGGAAGTGAAGCCTGGGTAGATTCTCTGTTGTTGTTGTTGATGATGCCGTTGTTTGAACCGTTGCATGATGAGATAAGATATGCGTTGTTGTTTTTTGTGTTAACAGCTGTTTGAACGTGGGGTACGCTCATGCTGTTCTTTGCTGGATGATTTTGATTTTGCATGCTGCGCGCAGTCGGGGGACTGCGTTCAACAGGCATTTCTGAGTCCAGAACAGCCTTTACTCTTTGTTTTAGTAGTTGTTGTTTTACCTTTCGTTTAGTTAAATTTGGAGTGCGAGAGTAGATGACAAATCGACTTAACACTTCGAATTGAGCTTATCGACGATCAGTTTAACAAACGATCAAAGTGTGGTTTTGTTGCTATCACCGTCTAATTCGCACACCTCAACTTTTTCGTCAGGTTTCCGCTGATGTCGCCACAAGATAACACCTAATGCGACATCTATAGACAAAAAACGACAACGCACATACATAAAGGTATTTCGGTGTTGAACGGACAACAGTAAGAAGGGTCGATGACCAACTGATTTGTCATTTGTTGTTTTCTGCACTGTTACTAAAATCAGATGACCAGTTAGGTCTTATGTGCTAAAGGACCGTTAGCGAGGTCAATTATCGGGAACGGTATTGTGTTAAGTACAGAAGACAACTGTTAGTTAAGTCAGTTTATATTATGTTATTTTATGTTTTGTTATTTCGCTTTGGGAGAAACTGTTGCCGAAGTCAATGACCGAAGGTGTTGTGTTTTGTTAATAATGGATAGTGAAGGTACGAAGTTCCTCCTCCCTTGATTTTAGAATACTCCTGGATTCCATTTAAATGAACATTTAGATGTCATTGTTTGGAGAATTTCCGTCATTATCGTTATTATTATTGAGAATTTGAATGGTCTTTTAATGTTGTTTTTATGTATACCATTCAAGTTTCTCTTTATGAATTAAGGGGTTTCTTTGTATTTTCTTATAAATCCTACTTCCCTGTTTTCTCTGTAATTTTCTCTTGTTTGGTTTCCTTTAGCAATTGGTGGTTGTTTCGTTTTGGCAAGTCTGTCGAAGATTAAATTGTGCTCTACCAACTGGTTTTGAGCTTCTAATGGTGTACATTATATCGTCGTTTGGATTGTGTTATTGTAACAGCTAGCTGCCCGGCTCATCTGAGATATGGGATCATATGAAAAGTCTCAGCGGCTTTTTGGTATATATTTGAACACAAATTTTCGTTCTTCAAAATCAATTTTCAATCAAGAACATATTGGCCATTATTATCTTTGATCTTTTAACGTTTGCTGGGTAGCTTCATAATTCCATCGGTGTAGAACTTCTGTGGTTTATCAGTGAAAATCTTAGCCAAGAGATATTCAGCGGCTTTTATTGCACCCAAATCCACTGGCGTCCTCCCTCACCCGTATCTCAACAAGGCGTCGACTGAAGAGGCTACACCCGCATGATCTCCCCCTAAGAAGGAATCAACCTTCTATATCATTGCCTTTTCGGCGCAATTAGCATCATTTTTAATTTAGTATGTAAAATTTTTTTTTTCACGTCTTTATTTTTTTTTTATCCGACAAATGTGTTATGCACTTTACTGCGATAAATGTTATGATCTAATAAAAAAAAAATTTTTGGTTTTTTTGGCCATTTTACAAATCTAGCAGCACTGCGTTCATCGGAGACAAATCAGTAATCGGTTAGCAAGTCAAAGAAAATGATCAGTGATGACTTCTGCTGACGCGCCGAATGGCAAGTTTTGATTTTTGACTACAACTTCTTGAAGACAATTTTCGGTTGTAGCAGAAAACAAAATCCATTTCTAAAGAGCAAGTACGGTAAATACACATTAATTGAACAGCCAAAGAAACCCAAGTGAAATTTCTAACTACCGTCGAATTTCCATAGGTCGAACTTTTATAAGTCGAATATCTCCACGACTTGAATTGAGTGCGTTTATAGCGAAATGTCTTCTTATGTATTATGGCTTCCATAATTGGAATATCCCCATAACTCGAACTTTTGTTATGCATTATGGTGATTCGAGATTTAAAAGTTTGACTGTACAAGGAATACGCACAGTAGATAGAAACGAAAACCGCGAAGTTCGAGTCACAATCGCGCAAAGCAAATTACGTCATCCTTACTTTGTGTTGTGTTCTTCCCTCTTCTTTCCTTGTCACCGGCAAAGAAGAAAAAAAACGAATGGTCTAGACTTTGTTGTTGCGTTTGCGTAGGCAAATTTATTTTCTTGTCTTTTTTATATTCGTGGTAGCGCAGCGGTTTTGATTTTTGTTTTCTGTCACTATCACTTGGACCACCCCTGTCTTCTTTCTTTTTCTTCCCTTACTATTAGCAAATAAGGAAAAGACAAATGTCATACGTTTTGTTGTTGCTTGGTCAAAGGCTAAATTTATTTCTTTGTCTTTCCTGTATTCGCAGTAGCGGAGCTGGTTTGATTTCATTTTCACATGGGACACTTGCAGTTTTGCTTGTTTGGAAGTCAAGGTAGAATTTGCTAAAGAATTTGTAGAGAACATTCAGCGAACGGTTTGTGTGTGAACATACTTGTGCGCTGCTGGTGCTGGGCGTACTTTTCTCACAATCTCACGAAACTTGACGGCGAAACTCGATATCTGTACTGGCTTGTCCACATCAACGTAAAACTCGTTAGGCACCGGACGTACGTGTAGTACAAAAGTTAAGACGTAGATGCCCAGTAGCTGCCCAGCAATGCGGTTAAAGCTTTCAAGAGTGGCGACTCGAACTGTGCACCTTGGTCCATTGTAATTGTCTTTGGACAACCGAATCGTTATACCCAGAGATTCTAGAAGTCCGACGTTATGGTTGAAGTGGAAATATCTTTCAGTGGTACTGCTTCGGGCCAACGTGACAATCTGTCAATTCATGGTCAACCAGTAACGGAAACCATTTACGGGATGCAAGACGATAATGTCTAGGTGCACATGATCCAAAAGATTTTCCAGTATACCTATTTTGTCAGGAATTTGAAAATTGTGGCGGTGTACCTTGGGTCGTTGGCAAGGTAGGCAGTTGCGTGCAATGACTTGACGTCCTTCCTCATCGATGTCCAGACGTATTTTTACTGGATTTGTTTCAAAGTAGCCCTACCGCTGGGATGTGCCAAACCATGTACCACAGAAGAAACTTGATAGTTTAACGTTTGTGGTTGTACGGTCTTACTCGGCCATGAGAAACATCGCAATAGACCAGAACGCGTTGAATGATTGCTTCTCGACACTCTGAGCTTGCTCTATATTTCGCAGATTTACTTCTGTTGGCATTGAAATAGCATTAAGTCGTGAAAGTGCAAGTGTACTTTCGGAACCAGCCAGATGAACAATATTGGTTGTAAATTGCGGGATAAAATCAAGGTGTCTGAGCTGACGAGGCGAGGCCTTGTCTAGCCTCTGTACAAAAGCGTATATTAATGGCTTCTGTACTGTCTTGACAAACGGTCAAAGTGTGGTTTTGTTGCATCCACCCTCTAATTCGCACACCTCAACTTTTCCGTAAGGTTTCCGCTGATGTCGCCACAAGATAACACCTAATGCGACATCTATAGACAAAAAACAACAACGTACAAACATAATGGTAGTTCGGTGTTGAACGGACAACAATAAGAAGGGTCGATGACCAACTGATTTGTCATTTGTTGTTTTTTGCACTGTTACTAAAATCAGATGACCAGTTCGGTCTTATGTGCTAAAGGACCCTTAGCGAGGTCAACTATAGGGAACTGTATTGTGTTAAGTACAGAAGACAACTGTTAGCTAAGTCAGTTTACATTATGTTATTTTATGTTTTGTTATTTCGCTTTGGGAGAAACTGTTGCCGAAGTCAATGACCGAAGGTGTTGTGTTTTGTTAATAATGGATAGTGAAGGTACGAAATTCCTCCTCACTTGATTTTAGAATACTCCTGGATTCCATTTAAAGGAACATTTAGATGTCATTGTTTGGAGAATTGCAATTGAATTGCCGGCATATTGGTTACCGGCATTATTATTGAGAGTTTGAATGGTATTTTAATGTTGTATTCATGTATACCATTCAAGTTCCTCTTTAAGAATTTACGGTTTCTTTGTACTTTTTATAAATCATACTTCCCTGTTTTCTCTGTAATTTTCTCTTGTTTGGTTTCCTTTTGCAATTGTTGCTTGTTTTGTTTTGGTAAGTCTGTCGAAGATTAAGTTGTGCTCTACCAACTGATTTTGAGCTTCTAATGGTGTACATTTTATCGTAGTTTGGATTGTGTTATTGTAACAGCTAACTGCCCGGCTCATCTGAGATATTGGATCATCTGAAAAGTCTCAGCGGCTTTTTGGTATATATTTGAACACAAGTTTTTGTTATTCAAAATCAATTTCAATCAAGAACATATTGGCCATTATTATCTATGATCTTTTACCATTTGCCGGGTAGCTTCATAATTCCATCGGTGTAGAACTTCTGTGGTTTATCAGTGAAAATCTCAGCCAAGAGATATTCAGCGGCTCTTCGGTCGGTCAATTTTTTACTATGAAGAGAGTTTTGCAGAGACCGAAACACATGGTAGTCAGAGGGTGTAAGGTCCGGGCTATACGGTGGATGCGTTAAAATTTCATAACCAAGCCTCGACAATTAGTTCCGGGCCACCAAAAATGTGTGTGGCCTAGTATTTGAGTTTTGCTATTAGTTGCTTCGAAAGTGAAATGTAATAATATTTATTCATTTAATTTTTGTTTTTGGGCCAGGCGCTGGAATATAGCCATAAACTCTGAGAAATCAGCTCACTGCACCTTCACATTAAGGCAAGGCGTCTGTCCGGTTGTGACTTACAACACAGGTATCATTCCACAAATGGAGCAAATCCGGTATCTCGGTCTGATCGTGGATAAGCGTCTTACCTGGCGTGCACACATTAAGGTAGTTACAGCGCGCTGCTACCAAGAACTCAAGAAACTGGAGTGGCTTCTCCACCCATCGAATAAGTTATCTTTAACTAATAAAAGGCTCATCTATCTGCAAGTATTGGCACCTGCTTGGCGCTACGCCATACAAATTTGGGGCACTACTGCTGCCTACAACATCAGAAGAGTGCAGGCGTGTCAGAGCAAGGCTCTCAGAAGATTTACGGCCGCCCCTTGGTACGTCCGCAACACCGCGCTGCACAGGGATCTTGCCGTGCCAACTGTTATGGAGGTGATTAATTCTCACAGCTGCCGCTATCACTACAGACTTTTATTGCACCCAAATCCACTGGCGTCCTCCCTCACCCGTATATCAACAAGGCGTACACTGAAGAGGCTACAACCGCATGATCTCCCCCTAAGAAGGAATCAACCTTCTATATCATTGCCTTTTCGGCGCAATTAGCATCATTTTTAATTTAGTATAAGTCAAATTTTTTTTTCACCACATTATTTTTTTTTTATACGATAAATGTGTTATGCAGTTTACTGCGATAAATGTTATGATCTAATAATCAACGTTCAAGAAGTTTGCCTACTCGAACTGTGCTCCGTGGTGCGTTGTAATTTTCTTTGGACAACCGAATC
Organism: Cacoxenus indagator; assembly: GCA_035041755.1. NCBI lineage: Eukaryota > Metazoa > Arthropoda > Insecta > Diptera > Drosophilidae > Cacoxenus > Cacoxenus indagator. The sequence goes on along the minus strand of JAWNKX010000224.1, from coordinate 71,492 downwards.
GTGATACCCCGAGATTCCAGAACTCCGACGTTATGGTTGAAGTGGAAATATCTTTTTGTGGTACTGCTTCTGGCCAACGTGACAACCGGTCGATCATGATCCATCACTAACGGAAACCATTTACCAGATGCTAGATGGTAATGTCAAGGTACACATGATCCAAAAGATTTTCCAGTATACCTATTTTGTCCGGAATTTGAGAATTGTGGCCGTGTACCTTAGGTCGTTGGTAAGGTAGGCAGTTGCGTGCCCATGACGTGACGTCCTTTCTCATCGATGGCCAGACGTATTTTTGCTGGAGTTGTTTCAAAGTAGCCCTACCGCTGGGATGTGCTAAACCATGTACCACAGAAAAAACTTGATAGCCTAACGTTTGTGGTTGTACGGTCTTACTCGGCCATGAGAAACATCGCAATAGACCAGAACGCCGTCGTGGAACCCGGTTAGTTGAGTGCGTTGAATGACGTAATGCCTTTTAAAAGTTCGGATAATTCCTCCTCGATACTCTGAGCTTGCTCGATATTTCGCAGATTTACTGCTGTTGGCATTGAAATAGCATTAAGTCGTGAAAGTGGAACTGTACTTTCGGAACCAGCCAGATGAACAATATTGGTTGTAAATTGCGGGATAAAATCCAAGTGTCTCAGCTGACGAGGCGAGGCCTTGTGTGGCCTCTGTACAAAAGCGTATATTAATGGCTTCTGTTCTGTCTTGATAAACGGTCAAAGTGTGGTTTTGTTGCTATCACTGTCTAATTCGCACACCTCAACTTTTCCGTAAGGTTTCCGCTGATGTCGCCACAAGATAACACCTAATGCGACATCTATAGACAAAAAACAACAACGTACATACATAATGGTAGTTCGGTGTTGAACGGACAACAGTAAGAAGGGTCGATGACCAACTGATTTGTCATTTGTTGTTTTCTGCACTGTTACTAAAATCAGATGACCAGTTAGGTCTTATGTGCAAACGACCCTTAGCGAGGTCAATTATCGGGAACTGTATTGTGTTAAGTACAGAAGACAACTGTTAGCTAAGTCAGTTTATATTATGTTATTTTATGTTTTGTTATTTCGCTTTTGGAGAAACTGTTGCCGAAGTCAATGACCGAAGGTGTTGTGTTTTGTTAATAATGGATAGTGAAGGTACGAAGTTCCTCCTCCCTTGGTTTTAGAATACTCCTGGATTCCATTGAAATAAACATTTAGATGTCATTGTTTGGAGAATTGCCGGCATTAGCGTTACCGGCATTATTATTGAGAATTTAAACGGTATTTTAATGTTGTTTTCATGTATACCATTCAAGTTCCTCTTTATGAATTAAGGGTTTCCTTTGTATTTTTTTATAAATCCTAATTTCCTGTTTTCTCTGTAATATTCTCTTGTTTGTTTTCCTTTAGCATTTATTGATTGTTTCGTTTTGGTAAGTCTGTCGAAGATTAAATTACGCTCTACCAACTGATTTTGAGCTTCTAATGGTGTACATTTTATCGTAGTGTGGATTGTGTTATTGTAACAGCTAATTGCCCGGCTCATCTGAGATATTGGATCATCTGAAAAGTCTCAGCGGCTTTTTGGTATATATTGAACACAAATTTTCATTATTCAAAATCAATTTCAATCAAGAACTTATTGGCCATTAGTATCTGTGATCTTTTATCATTTGCCGGGTAGCTTCATAATTCCATCGGTGTAGAACTTCTGTGGTTTATCAATGAAAATCTTAGTCAAACGATATTCAGCGGCTCTTCGGTCGGTCAATTTTGTGTTATGTGTCAAATGTGCGATAAAGGTTATGATCTAATACCAAAAAAAAAATTTTTTTTTGGTTTTTTTGGCCATTTTACAAATCTAACAGCACTGCGTTCATCGGAGACAAATCAGTAATCGGTTAGCAAGTCAAAGAAAATGATCAGTTATGACTTCTGCTGAACGCGCCGAATGGCGAGTTTTGATTTTTGACTTCAACTTCTTGAAGAGAATTTTCGGTTGTAGCAGAAAACAAAATCCATTTTTAAAGAGCAAGTACAGTGAATACACATTCATTGAACAGCCAAAGAAACCCAAGTGAAATTTCTAACTACCGTCGAATTTCCATAGGTCGATGTTTTATAAGTCGAATATATCCATGACTCGAATTGAGTGCGTTTATAGAGAAATGTCTTCTTATATAGTATGTTTTCCATAACTTGAACATCCCCGTAACTCGAACTTTTGTTATGCAATATGGTGATGCGAGATTTAGAAGTTTGACTGTACGAGGAATACGGACAGTAGATAGAAACGAAAACCGCGAAGTTCGAGTCTCAATCGCGCAAAGCAAATTACGTCATCTTTACTTTGTGTTGTGTTCTTTCCTCTTCGTTCCTTGTGACCGGCAAAGAAGAAAAAAAAATGGTCTAGACTTTGTTGTTGCGTTTGCGTTGGCAAATTTATTTTCTTGCCTTTTTTATATTGGTGGTAGCACAGCGGTTTTGATTTTTGTTTTCTGTCACTATCACTCGGACCACCCCTGTCTTCTTTATTTTTCTTCCCTTACTATTAGCAAATAAGGAAAAGACAAATGTCATACGTTTTGTTGTTGCTTGGTCAAAGGCTAAATTTATTTCTTTGTCTTTCCTGTATTCGCAGTAGCGGAGCTGGTTTGATTTCATTTTCACATGAGACACTTGCAGTTTTGCTTGTTTGGTAGTCAAGGTAGAATTTGCTAAAGAATGCTAGAGAATTTGTAGAGAACATTCAGCGAACGGTTTGTGTGTGAACATGCTTGTGCGAATGTGGTATTCTGCTGGTGCTGGGCGTACTTTTCTCACAATATCACGAAACTTCGCGGCGAAATACGATATCTGTACTGGCTTGTCCACATCAACGTAAAACTCATTAGGCACCGGACATATGTGTAGTACAAAAGTGCCGACGTAGATGCCCAGTAGTACGGAGGGGAAAAATTCAATCCACGTCGGCCTGTATGGCTCATTAAGGCCGCTTTCAACGAGCGGTGCCAACGTTCAACTATGCCATTAGACTGCGTATGGTATGCTGTCGTGTAGATGTGCTCGCTGCACAGCAATGCGGTCAAAGCTTTGAAGAGTGCCTACTCGAACTGTGCTCCTTGGTCCGTTGTAATTGTCTTTGGACAACCGAATCGTGATACCCAGAGATTCCAGAACTCCGACGTTATGGTTGAAGTGGAAATATCTTTCAGTGGTACTGCTTCGGGCCAACGTGACAATCTGTCAATTCATGGTCAACCAGTAACGGAAACCATTTACGGGATGCAAGACGATAATGTCTAGGTGCACATGATCCAAAAGATTTTCCAGTATACCTATTTTGTCAGGAATTTGAAAATTGTGGCGGTGTACCTTGGGTCGTTGGCAAGGTAGGCAGTTGCGTGCAATGACTTGACGTCCTTCCTCATCGATGTCCAGACGTATTTTTACTGGATTTGTTTCAAAGTAGCCCTACCGCTGGGATGTGCCAAACCATGTACCACAGAAGAAACTTGATAGTTTAACGTTTGTGGTTGTACGGTCTTACTCGGCCATGAGAAACATCGCAATAGACCAGAACGCGTTGAATGATTGCTTCTCGACACTCTGAGCTTGCTCTATATTTCGCAGATTTACTTCTGTTGGCATTGAAATAGCATTAAGTCGTGAAAGTGCAAGTGTACTTTCGGAACCAGCCAGATGAACAATATTGGTTGTAAATTGCGGGATAAAATCAAAGTGTCTGAGCTGACGAGGCGAGGCCTTGTCTGGCCTCTGTACAAAAGCGTATATTAATGGCTTCTGTTCTGTCTTGATAAACGGTCAAAGTGTGGTTTTGTTGCTATCACTGTCTCATTCGCACACCTCAACTTTTCCGTAAGGTTTCCGCTGATGTCGCCACAAGATAACATCTAATGCGACATCTATAGACAAAAAACAACAACGTACATACATAATGGTAGTTCGGTGTTGAACGGACAACAGTAAGAAGGGTCGATGACCAACTGATTTGTCATTTGTTGTTTTCTGCACTGTTACTAAAATCAGATGACCAGTTAGGTCTTATGTGCAAAGGACCCTTAGCGAGGTCAATTATCGGGAACTGTATTGTGTTCAGTACAGAAGACAACTGTTAGCTAAGTCAGTTTATATTATGTTATTTTATGTTTTGTTATTTCGCTTTTGGAGAAACTGTTGCCGAAGTCAATGACCGAAGGTGTTGTGTTTTGTTAATAATGGATAGTGAAGGTACGAAGTTCCTCCTCCCTTGGTTTTAGAATACTCCTGGATTCCATTGAAATGAACATTTAGATGTCATTGTTTGGAGAATTACCGGCATTAGCGTTACCGGCATTATTATTGAGAATTTAAATGGTATTTTAATGTTGTTTTCATGTATACCATTCAAGTTCCTCTTTATGAATTAAGGGGTTTCTTTGTATTTATTTATAAATCCTACTTCCCTGTTTTCTCTGTAATTTTCTCTTGTTTGGTTTCTTTTTGCAATTGTTGCTTGTTTCGTTTTGGTAAGTCTGTTGAAGATTAAATTGTGCTCTACCAACTGATTTTGATCTTCTAATGGTGTACATTTTATCGTAGTTTGGATTGTGTTATTGTAACAGCTAACTGCCCGGCTCATCTGAGATATTGGATCATCTGCAAAGTCTCAGCGGCTTTTTGGTATATGTTGAACACAAATGTTCGTTATTCAAAATCAATTTCAATCAAGAACTTTTTGGCCATTAGTATCTGTGATCTTTTATCATTTGCCGGGTAGCTTCATAATTCCATCGGTGTAGAACTTCTGTGGTTTATCAATGAAAATCTTAGTCAAAAGATATTCAGCGGCTCTTCGGTCGGTCTATTTTGTGTTATGTGTCAATGGTGCGATAAAGGTTATGATCTAATACCAAAAAATAAAAATTTGTTTTGGGTTTTTTTGGCCATTTTACAAATTTAGCAGCACTGCGTTCATCGGAGATAAATCAGTAATCGGTTAGCAAGTCAAAGAAAATGATCAGTAATGACTTCTGCTGAACGCGCCGAATGGCAAGTTTTGATTCTTGACTACAACTTCTTGAATACAATTTTCGGTTGTGGCAGAAAACAAAATCCATTTTTTAAGAGCAAATACAGTAAATACACATTCATTGAACAGCCAAAGAAACCCAAGCGAAATTTCTAACTAACGTCGAATTTCCATAGGTCTAACTTTTATAAGTCGAATATCTCCATGACTCGAATTGAGTGCGTTTATAGTGAAATGTCTTCTTTTATAATATGGCTTCCATAACTGGAATATCCCCATAACTCGAACTTTTGTTATGCATTTAGAAGTTTGACTCTACGAGGAATACGCACAGTAGATAGAATCGAAAACCGCGAAGTTCGAGTCTCAATCGCGCAAAGAAAATTACGTCATCCTTACTTTGTGTTGTGTTCTTCTCTCTTCTTTCCTTGTGATCGGCAAAGAAGAAAAAAACAAATGGTCTAGACTTTGTTGTTGCGTTTGCGTATTCAAATTTATTTTCTTGCCTTCTTTATATTCGTGGTAGCGCAGCGGTTTTGATTTTTGTTTTCTGTCACTATCACTTGGACCATCCCTGTCTTCTTTCTTTTTCTTCCCTTACTATCAGCAAATAAGGAAAAGACAATTGTCACACTTTTTGTCGTTGCTTGGTCAAAGGCTAAATTTAATTCTTTTTATTTCCTGTATTCGCGGTAGCGCAGCTGGTTTGATTTCATTTTCACATGAGACACTTGCATTTTTTGTGTTTGCTGGTGGTGAAGATAGAATTTGCTTTATTCAACTTCGTTTTTTTCGACAAACCTAGCGCAAAATATAGGTATAATAATACATTTTGAGTCAATTTCAATTATTTATTGAGTTATTTCTTTATAAAATTTCAACTAACACCCTTGTTTTTTTTTGGTTTTGAATGCGCCAAGGACGTATGAATCTTTATAGAAACTAACAGCCCGTACGAGTAATGTTCTTCATTCATTAAAAGTCCCACCATAACAAATACAAGTAAGAGGTGAGAATTGCATTAACAAAAATCATATTACTCATTTATTAAAAAATCGCACCAAAGCAATACATGTTCCTTTCTCGTTTTCATTCCCACAACAATATCAATACAATCAAAATAAAAATGGGTGACGGCAATTAAAAAAACCATAACAAAGGTGATATACAGAAATTCCTTGTCTAGCTTTTTTTCTTTTTTTATATAATTAGAGTATAATATTTATCGCAGTAAACTGCATAACACATTTGTCGGGTAAAAAAAAAAAATGACGTGAAAAAAAAATTTTACTTAGACTAAATTAAAAATGATGCTAATTGCGCCGAAAAGGCAATGATATAGAAGGTTGATTCCTTCTTAGGGGGAGATCATGCGGGTGTAGCCTCTTCAGTCTACGCTTTGTTGAGATACGGGTTAGGGAGAACGCCAGTGGATTTGGGTGCAATAAAAGTCTGTAGTGATAGCGGCAGCTGTGAGAATTAATCACCTCCATAACAGTTGACACGGCAAGATCCCTGTGCAGCCTGTTGTTGCGGACGTACCAAGGGGCACCCGTAAATCTTCTGAGAGCCTTGCTCTAAATTGCCTGCACTCTGCTGATGTTATAGGCAGCAGTAGTGCCCCAAATTTGTATAGCGTAGCGCCAAGCAGGTGCCAATACTTGCAGACAGATGGGCCTTTTATTAGTTAAAGATAAATTATTCGATGGGCGGAGAAGCCACTCCAGTTTCTTGAGTTTTTGGTAGCAGCGCGCTGTAACTACCTTAATGTGTGCACGCCAGGTAAGACGCTTATCCAGGATCAGACCGAGATACCGGATTTGCTCCATTTGCGGAATGGTTCTTGTGTTGTAAGTCACAACCGGACAGACGCCTTGCCTTAATGTGAAGGTACAGTGAGCTGATTTCTCAGAGTTTATGGCTATATTCCAACGCCTGGCCCATGAGTGGAATCTATCAAGGTAGCTTGATAATTGCTCCACAGCTTCGTTCAGAGAGGCAGAGTTGAATATAACTGCCGTATCGTTCGCGTAAGTAGCAATAATCGAACTCTTATCTCTAGTTGTAGGCATATCAGATGTATATAAGGAATACAGGACCGGATCTAAGACACTCCCCTGCGGGGCCTCGGCTCTCACGTGCCTGATGGTGAAAATTTTGTGTCTTACCGCCACAGAGAAGGTTCGTCGTTGAAGAGAGCTTCGCATTACTACAAATTGTTTGCCAGGCAGAAGTACTTTAAATTTATTCATAAGTCCATCGTTTCATACCCTATCGAATGCTTGTTTGATGTCTAGGAAGACTGCAGAGGAATACTGCTTCGTCTCAAACGCAGTAAGTATGTGATTTACGACTCAATGCAGTTGTTCGGGAGTGCCATACTGCTATCTAAATCCAAATTGGTGATCAGAAATGGCTTCTTGAACACCCCGTACTGCCAACAATCTGCTCAAAAATATCCTTTCAAAAATTTTGGAAAAAGTTGGAAGCAGGCTTATTTGCTTATATGATGTGACAAGGTTCTCCGGAGTACCAGGTTTAGGTATCATGGATATCGTTGCACACTTCCACTGTGTGGGAAACTTGTCTTGCTAATTCGCACCAAGTATACAAAACACACACAACCACAAACAGCGCTTGCTTCGATTTCCAACAAGCATACACCTTCCAACATTTCTGGTTTGCCTGGTTAAGCGTCAACTCAGTCAAGCAGAATGAGGTTGCTACACAGCGGCCTGCCCTGGAACTTCAGTGTTAAAAGCAGAAGAACAAGTGAATATCGCCTGACTCCTGGAAATTGCCATTAAAAACTTAAGACAGAAATGTAAACTCTATATGAATTCTCTCTGATCTTACGACTAATTTTATAATTCATGTTACTGCCTAAAAAACTTACTAGCTTAGCGGCTAGGAAACTTAAATGCTAGCTTAAGATTTTAGTGTTTGATATACATAACACTTTATTTATTTTATTTTATTTTAATTTTCCCAAAAGATTTCCCAACATTCTATTATAGAAAAATAAATCGACTATTGTACAGATTAATATTTAGGACAAGTGGGTGAATTTTAACTTTACAATCAGTTTGCAAAGTAGTGTTGTGACTGGAATTTAACAATACATGCATTTTAAAAATAAATTAACAATTAAAGGTACCACCAATTAACAATGAGTAAGTAATGTAATGAAGTAATATGTGTTATGTGGGGTCCACTGGTCTCACCCTTTTTAGGCTTCGTTGCCGCGTTACTTCTTCTAATGGTAATGTGTTCACACTATCTTTCGAATGCTGGGAAAGTTTGGTTTGTTATTTTCTGCTTAAATTGGTTATTTCCTCATCTACTGTCGCGATTCGTAGGTCTCGATGAAGGTCCGTGTTGTTGATATTCCATTGGGCTTTTGTGATGGTGCGAATAATTTTTGATTGTTGCCTCTGAATTAAATTTATATTTGATTTTTTGGTAACTCCCCATATTTCGGCTCCATATGTCCAAATTGGTTTAATTATTGTCTTATAGATTAGGAGCTTGTTTTCAAGTGAAATGTTTGTATTTGGTTTGAGCAGCCAGTGCAGTTGTCTTACTTTCATTTTGATTTGGTCACCCTTTTTTTTTGTATATGGTGCTTCCAGTTAAGTTTACTGTCAATATATAATCCTAAGTATTGTTTATTTTAATATGCCACTTTCAAAGCCAGTCAAGTGTTTTATTAAAGTCTGCTTGCAACATGGATGTGGCAGTATTTATGCTTTTATGACCACTTAGGAGTATTGTGTCATCGGCGAGAGTTACAATCATCGACGAATTGTGAGTGGGATATGGTATGTCTGCTTTGTAAAGGGTATATAATAATGGTCCTAGCACACCCCCTGTGGAACTCCTGAATTTATTTCTCTAAGGATTGAGTATTCGTCTGAGTATTTAACTAAGAAGTATGTACCTGTGATATATGATGTTAATAGATGTGCTATGTTTATAGGGAATATATTGTTAAGTTTTCCTTTGAGTCCTTTATGCCAAACCGTGTCAAAAGCTTTTTCCACTTCCAAGAAGAGTCCAATACAAAATTTATTATCCTCAATGTCATTTAGAATTTTGTGCGTAACTCTATGCACTTGTTGTATCGTTGAGTGACTTCTTCGGAAGCCAAATTGGTGATTTGGAATGATGTGCCCGCGTTCTAGTAGTGCCAATAGTCTACTTCTTAATATCTTTTCGAAGATTTTTGAGATTACAGGGAGTAGACTGATTGGTCTATAAGACTCTGCTTTTGATGCGTCTTTACCTGGTTTCGGGATGGCAATAATCTCAGCTACTTTCCAGACTCTCGGAAAATAGTTCAGTCTGAACATAGCGTTAAAGATGTTTCTTAGATATTTTATAGCTTTTACAGGTAATTCTCTCAGGAGTTTCCCATTTATTTTGTCATATCCAGGGGACTTTTTTTCGTTTATGTCATTAAAATGCATTTTTGCTCTAGGTATGTCCAAAAATCCAAGTTGAATACAGCTAATTCTACCTTTACTACCAGACAAACAGAAAAAACAGCAAGCAACTGCAAGTGTCCCATGTGAAAACGATATCAAACCAGCTGCGCTACTGCGAATACAGGAAAGACAAAGAAATAACATTTGCCTTTGACCGCCCAACAACAAAGCGTGTGACATTTGTTTTATTTTCTTATTTTCTGAACATAAGGGAAGACAAAGAAAAAGATATGCCTGCGTATATTAATATGGTGCGAGTTAGCAATTGTGTTTTTGTCTACTGCCAGCGCCTACTTGTGGACAAGGAAAGAAATCGTGAGGTGTGAAGTGAGGTGCGTACGGGAATAAAAATTGATTTGGCTCGACTCAAGAAGTTGAAATCAAAAATCAAATGCGAGCCAATGTTTGAGTGTGTTGTGTAGATATAGTTCGTGTATGAGATTGTGTTGGTTTTCTGTGTCGCCCTTGCAGACGAAGTGTGATAATTTTGAGTGTGTATATAGTATAGTGCGTGTATAAGATTGTATTGGTTTCTTATTTTGTGTATGAATGGGAATATTTTTGTACGATTTTGCTTTGTTTTCATGCCTTCTTCTTTTGTTGGCCGCCTGGTATTTTCATTTCGTTCATAGAAATGAATATAGACGAAATGCAAGGAAAGCTATGCTGATATGGGCTCGATTTCGTTTCTAGTGTAGAATTAAAGAAAACTCCATACAATTTGCTTAATATTTTCGGTAGGTCGAAATAAAGAACTTTAAAAAAATCAAAGAAAGAAGACAGTGTCTCTGATTTTTGTTTTTATTACGTCTTTCTTGTGTTTTTGTAATTTACTTATCATTGAATTTTTTCCCCTTTTACGACAGTTCGACGTCCGTCCATTTGCAAACCCAAGCAAACCAACAGCAACAAGTTACGCTGCATAAGTTGAACAGCCAACAATTTCGTTGATGTACAGAATCAGTGGCCGATTCTAATCGGGCCTGAAAAGTCTCTCCTGCCTTTTTTTAAGGGAGAAATGTAAGCTCTATATGAATGAATACTCTTTGGTCATCGTCTTGAGAGAGAAGAGCGAACCTGTTGGTTGTGATTGGTGCGCTTAGCCAGTATTGTTGCAGTATTGTTGGCGTTCCGTTACATTGTTTGTTTCTCTTGTTTTTGCTTGTGTTGTTTTGTTCAGCACTGTTATTGGAAGATTGTTTGCTCCTATTTCTCTTTAGGCTGGACTCTTGAGTGTTGGCGTTGTTTATGTTTTGTGTATCGTATTGCTTACTTGATGTTGTTGTTGTTGTACTTAGTGTGGATATAGGGGAGACAGATAATACAGGTGATCGTGTTGCCATGGTGGTTGTTATAGTTATTGTTGCTGTTGTTGTGAACACTCCAACAGAATCCAGATCGAGCGTTGTTGTAGTAGTTGATGTTGTTGTTGTTGCCGGAAAAGAGGATAGCGGCGTCGTTGGTGAAGTACATTGTGCACTCCACGGCAGAGGCTGCATTTTACCTGTTCTTGATAGTTAGTTGTGCGGTAGAGCGAGAGGCTGCGTTTGCCTGTATTGATGATGCGCTTTCACTTTGTGGGTGTGAAATTGTTTGCTGTATTGCGGGAGAGTATGAACGCTCTCTCTTGAAATTAGCGGGAAGTGAAGCTTGGTTATATTCTCTGTTGTTGTTGTTGTTGTTGATGTTGTTGTTTGAACTGTTGGATGATGTGATAAGGTATGCCTTGTTGTTTTTTGTTCTAACAGCTGTGTGAATATGGGGTACGCTCATGCTGTTTTTTTTAGGCTGATTTTGATTTTGCATGCAGCGCGCAGTTGGGGGACTGCGCTCAACAGGCATTCCTGGAAAACAGTGATAATTATGACAAAAGAAGTGTATAATCTTTTCGTGATCACAGCAATCAGCAACGGCAAAGGCGATGGCCCGTTGTCCGGCATCAAAAGCACAAAACGCGACGGTGACAGCACAAGCGTATCTGTTGGTAGCTGCTCGTCGTTTTATCGGTTTGCATCTGAAAGTAAAAAAATATATATCACTTTTTTTTTTTTTTTTTTTTAAATTAAATTATAACATTTGTCGGATTTAAAGAATAATTACGTGACAATAAAAATAAAAAATTAGACTGCGACAAAAGTCTGTAGTGATAGCGGCAGCTGTGAGAATTAATCACCTCCATAACAGTTGGCACGGCAAGATCCCTATGGATTCCATTTTTGGTGTCATTCTTATCATTAGCTACTTGAGCGTACAATAAACCGGTCTTAATTTTGTTTAAGTTTTTAGTCTCGATTGGAGCTACTGCTACTGTCTCAGCCGGAACTTGACGGCTATTTTCTCTAAGGGATGGAAATCTTTTTATTTTCAGTGCGTTGTATATCTCACAACCTTTATAGTTTGCCGTGTGTGCAGTACCGCACAATGCACATTTTATTTGACCGTTGGCTTCAATTTTGCAGTCGATTGTTTTGTGTTTACCGGCGTATTTGACGCAGATCGGATCTCTGGTGCAAACATTTCTTGTGCGGCCGTACTTTTGACAATTCCAACATTGCGATATTATGCGTTTATGGTGTGGGGGCTCAAAAATGATTTTCGTGCAGAGCAGTGTGGATATGTTATAAATATCTTTGTTGTTTTTATTGTTTTTCAATTCAATGAAGAATAATGGAAGCGGTTTGTTCGTGACTTTTTGTTGTGCATTATGGATGTTTATGACTTCATGCCCTAGGTCGAGAAGTTCATTTTTTATTTCGTTATTCTCTGTTGTTGTTGTTGTTGATGTTGTTGTTTGAACTGTTGGATGATGTGATAAGGTATGCCTTGTTGTTTTTTGTTCTAACAGCTGTGTGAATATGGGATACGCTCATGCTGTTTTTTTTAGGCTGATTTTGATTTTGCATGCAGCGCGCAGTTGGGGGACTGCGCTCAACAGGCATTCCTGGAAAACAGTGATAATTATGACAAAAGAAGTGTATAATCTTTTCGTGATCACAGCAATCAGCAACGGCAAAGGCGATGGCCCGTTGTCCGGCATCAAAAGCACAAAACGCGACGGTGACAGCACAAGCGTATCTGTTGGTAGCTGCTCGTCGTTTTATCGGTTTGCATCTGAAAGTAAAAAAATATATATCACTTTTTTTTTTTTTTTTTTTTAAATTAAATTATAACATTTGTCGGATTTAAAGAATAATTACGTGACAATAAAAATAAAAAATTAGACTGCGACAAAAGTCTGTAGTGATAGCGGCAGCTGTGAGAATTAATCACCTCCATAACAGTTGGCACGGCAAGATCCCTATGCAGCGTGGTGTTGCGGATGTACCAAGGGGCACCCGTAAATCTTCTGAGAGCCTTGCTCTAAATTGCCTGCACTCTTCTGATGTTATAGGCAGCAGTAGTGCCCCAAATTTGTATAGCGTAGCGCCAAGCAGGTGCCAATACTTGCAGACAGATGGGCCTTTTATTAGTTAAAGATAAATTATTCTATGGGCGGAGAAGCCACTCCAGTTTCTTGAGCTTTTGATAGCAGCGCGCTGTAACTACCTTAATGTGTGCACGGCAGGTAAGACGCTTATCCAGGATCAGACCGAGATACCGGATTTGCTCCATTTGCGGATTGGTTCTTGTGTTGTAAGTCACAACCGGACAGACGCCTTGCCTTAATGTGAAGGTACAGTGAGCTGATTTCTCAGAGTTTATGGCTATATTCCAACGCCTGGCCCATGAGTGGAATCTATCCAGGTAGCTGGACAATTTCTCCGCAGCTTCGTTCAGAGAGGCAGAGTTGAAAATAACTGCCGTATCGTCCGCGTAAGTAGCAATAATCGAATGCTCATCTCTAGTTGTAGGCATATCAGAGGAATATAAGGAGTAGAGGACCAGAGCTAAGACACTCCCCTGCGGGACACCGGCTCTCATGTGCCTGATGGTGGAAATTTTGTCTCTTACCGCCACAGAGAAGGTTCGTCGTTGAAGAAAGCTTCGCATTAGTAAAAACTGTTTGCCAGGCAGGAGTAATTTTAATTTATGCAGAAGTCCATCGATCCATACCCTATCGAATGCTTGTTTGACATCTAGGAAGACTGAAGAGGAATACTCTTTCAACTCAAACGCAGTAAGTATGTGATTAACGACTCGATGCAGTTGTTCGGGAGTGCCATGCTGTGATCTAAATCCAAATTGGTGATCAGGAATGGCTTCTTGAACACCCCGTACTGCCAACAATCTACTCAAAAACAATCTTTCAAAAATCTTTGAAAAAGTTGGAAGCAGGCTTATGGGCCTATATGATGTGACACAGTTCTCCGGAGTACCAGGTTTAGGTATCATGGATATCGTTGCACACTTCCACTGTGTAGGAAAATGGCAGATCCGCAGCATGCTGTTGAACAGCAACGTCAGGAACAACACTCCCTTCCAAGGGAGTGCTTTCACCACCCTGTTGTCAATATGGTCATGTCCGGGGCTCTTCTTAGATTTCAGTCTCTGAATTTGAGTCACAACCTCTTCAGGGGTGACATGTTTAGTTGGACTGTGATCTAATATACATCTCGATAGGGCTTCATCTGTTTCCTCAACGTCACCAGGGTCAGCCAGGCTAAAAGGCGTGAACCGGCTCTCCAACTCATTAGCAAATGCTTCTGCTTTCTCGGTCTCCGTACGCAGCCACTGATTTAGAGGCCCACGGATTGGAGCATGCCTGTGAGGCTGTTGTTTGATGCACTTGGTGGCACGCCATAGATTGAAGCCAGACTTTTCCATTGGATCCGCATTAGCCAACAGATTGTTGAAATGCTCCGATCGCACAGCTTGCATTACATTTCTCAGTTCTCGGGCAGCTCTCCTCCATGCAGCCTTGTCAAATTCGTTCCGTGATCTCATATAGCGACGTCGTAGCCTGCGTTTATATCTCACCAACTCCAGAACCTCAGGTTTTAAGAGAGCCTGAGGAGGGTTGGGTGAACAAGGGAATTGGTATGAAAAGGCTAATTCGGCGGACTCATGAATGTTCTTGGTGAACAAGTCAACCGAATCGTCTATATCCTTGTCCGAATTTATTTCCATATTGTGGTTAATCCTTTCGTTTAGACACTGATGAAAGACCGTTATGTTAGCGTGGGGAGGGAGCAGTCTGGACCGGCATACGATGTTATCTGGAATCAATCCAAGTTTAATAAATAGTGGGATGTGGTCTGAGCTAAGGTCAGATGACTCCGCAATGTCCAGAGCATAAAAAAATATATATCACTAGCAGGGACCCGGCGCGTTTCTACCTTCTCGTGCATATCGCTCTTCGGATGTTTCAGCAGCGCTGCGCTCTGCTCTGTTGCGATTTGCTGATTGATCTTCCATTGTTTGACTTTTTGTTCAAGTGGAGATTCACGTTGTTCTTCCGTTTCCTCAGCTTTTGATGTGGATGCTCTGTTTTGGCTTTGTTCAAGTTGAGATTCTCGTTGTTCTTCTGTTTCAAGTGCTTTATTTCTTTTTCTCGTTGCTTCGGCTGTTTTTCTTCCAAACGATGCTTTTTTTGGTGGCACAATTTTGCAGTTTTTTGTATTTAATTGATCGATTAATACGCCTTCTATTTGACAGACTTTATAGTCACGCCTTCTTTGTTACGTGTTCAAATTTTTACTGGTTTTATTTTCGTATTTTTCACGGCAACCTCAATTCTACGATGCTACTTTGTTTTTGTGTTTTATTTGTATCTTTACAGTTTCAGAAGCACATGAAATTTGAGTTCTTCTTTATATTTAGCGAATTTAATAATTTTTTCGCACCAAAATTGCAGTTACCTTCTTAAGGCTATTATAGGTATTCCCTACAATTTTCCTCAAAATCGGTCCAGCGGTTTCGGCGTCCGTAACGGACGAACATACAAACAGATACACAAACAGACAAACTTACTTACAATTTTGTACATAACACAACCGTCTAGGTTGTGGTTAGGCTGCTGACCTTGGATAGCTGGTTGGAGTTGGTGGCAGGGGTCGTCGGGCGTCCGGTGCCTGTACTGTCGCTGAAAATTTGGAAAATAATAAAAAAACACTAGATTTTCGTTATGATCACTATATAATTGTTTCTGTAAGAACTTTCACTCTCAAATTGAACCGTCCGTTCCTACTCATTTGTGAGTGCATTCAGGGCTGGCCGGTTCGTGAACACTGACGTTTTGAAATGCGTAAGAATCTCGTTCAGAGATTTGGTTACAAATTAGAAACATACAGGTGAACCTTAGAGAAGCGTGTTAATAACCGATACTTTTAGTTATAGAAAAAAACTACCATGCTTGTTATGTTATGTTTTCAAGCTAATATTTATTCAAAATGAGATCCATTTTACTCACCGATTAACCGTTTTGTCCATAGATTCTTTAAACTCAGTTTTTGGGATGTCCACGTTCTTTGTGATGAAAAAATCTATAAGTCAGGTGTTTTATTAATGTCTGTTGGCCAATAAGTTGGTTCGCCTGTACCTTTAGAGTTTGTGAACTGCGCTGAGGAGATTTTGGCCTTTTTTTGTTCGTTAGCCTCTATCCCCACATAGTGTGTTTCGCGTTGTAATCACAGGCTACAATGAAGCGTTGTCCAAGAGAGTTGAGGAAATTCTTATATTCTGTGTCTATAATATTATGCTTTGGTGGGCTATATACAGTAGATATTATGAGTGGTCCTACGAGATCATTAATTTGAATGTTCGTCGCTTGTATGTAGTTATGCAGATAAGGCTCAAGCTCGTCGTGCTTTATGCAATGCCTAATAATTATGGCATCGTGCGCAGTGCCATCGGGGTGGTATACACTTTGTACCCTCTAACTTGTATGGAGTGTTTGTTTGTGCAATGTGTCTCCGAAATTAGGGCTATGTCAATGCTGTTGTGATGAAGAAGTATTTGTAGTTCGTTAATATTGTTTTTCAGTCCGTTTGCATTCCAAGTAATGGTCCTTAATGTAGTTTCCATTTTGTTTGTCCATCTTCGATATGAGAATTGTTATGACATTTATCATATTCGTTACTTGTTGAAATAATTGTTTCATCAGGCCTTTCATCTCAGTAATATCAGTATTTATGTCAATGCGTCTACTTACGTATTCTTTGGTTGGATTCGTGAGGTGTTCCTTCTTATTCTTTTCGCCATTTTTGGTGTCATTCTTATCATTAGCTACTTGAGCGTACAATAAACCGGTCTTAATTTTGTTTAAGTTTTTAGTCTCGATTGGAGCTACTGCTACTGTCTCAGCCGGAACTTGACGGCTATTTTCTCTAAGGGATGGAAATCTTTTTATTTTCAGTGCGTTGTATATCTCACAACCTTTATAGTTTGCCGTGTGTGCAGCACCGCACAATGCACATTTTATTTGACCGTTGGCTTCAATTGTGCAGTCGATTGTTTTGTGTTTACCGGCGTATTTGACGCAGATCGGATCTCTGGTGCAAACATTTCTTGTGCGGCCGTACTTTTGACAATTCCAACATTGCGATATTATGCGTTTATGGTGTGGGGGCTCAAAAATGATTTTCGTGCAGAGCAGTGTGGATATGTTATAAATATCTTTGTTGTTTTTATTGTTTTTCAATTCAATGAAGAATAATGGAAGCGGTTTGTTCGTGACTTTTTGTTGTGCATTATGGATGTTTATGACTTCATGCCCTAGGTCGAGAAGTTAATTTTTTATTTCGTTAATTTCAGTGGCGTGGTGCATATTCCTGAGCACTACTTTAAATCCACGCTCTTCCTTCGGTATGAACGTGTAGTATTTCGTTCTGTGCTCTTGCAGCATATTAATAACTGTAGAGTAACTGGTAGAATCTTTTGTTTGTATTCGCACCTCATTATTCTGCAGCATTTTCAAAATGTAATTATGTTTAATTACATTTCTTAGAGCATTGCTAAGAAGGTTAATTTGTTCGACGTCTTGAACATATATTGGCGGTGGCTTAACCGATGTGATATTTTTTTGTGCTGGCAAATTTCTTGCATCGGAAACACTTTCCGCACCAATGTTTTCTTGATTGTCATCGCAGAGAGAACTTTTTCTTATAGAGCTTACATTTATCCCTTAAATTTTTTAGACCATTTTCCAAATGTCAGGCGCTATTAGAATCTGTTATTTGTCTGCTATTATCATCGAAGTAGCAGCGCAGGCCGCTGTGTAGCAACGTCATTCTGCTAACTACTGAACTGAAGTAATCAGGCAAATAGAAATTGTAGAGGGTGGGTGCCTGTTGTGAAATCAAAGCAAGCAATGTTTCCCCTTCTTGTAGTGTTTTCCTCCATTTTGTGTTCTTAGCGCGAATTAGCATGAAAAGGAATTTCTGTATATCACCTTTGTTTTGGTTATTTTAATTGCCGTCACCCATTTTTATTTTGATTGTATTGATATTGTTGTGGGAATGATATGATAACGAAAAAGGAACATGTATAGGTTTGACACGATTTTTTTATGAATGAGGAACATGATTTTTGTTATTGCAATTCCCACCACCTACTTGTATTGGTTTGTGTGGGACTTTTAATGAATAAAATACATTATTCGTTCAGGCTGTTAGAAATAAAGTAATAAATAATTCAATAATTAAGTGAAATTGATTTAAAATGCATTTTTGCTCTAGGTATGTCCAAAAATCCAAGTTGAATACAGCTAATTCTACCTTTACTACCAGACAAACAGAAAAAACAGCAAGCAACTGCAAGTGTCCCATGTGAAAACGATATCAAACCAGCTGCGCTACTGCGAATACAGGAAAGACAAAGAAATAACATTTGCCTTTGACCGCCCAACAACAAAGCGTGTGACATTTGTTTTATTTTCTTATTTTCTGAACATAAGGGAAGACAAAGAAAAAGATATGCCTGCGTATATTAATATGGTGCGAGTTAGCAATTGTGTTTTTGTCTACTGCCAGCGCCTACTTGTGGACAAGGAAAGAAATCGTGAGGTGTGAAGTGAGGTGCGTACGGGAATAAAAATTGATTTGGCTCGACTCAAGAAGTTGAAATAAAAAATCAAATGCGAGCCAATGTTTGAGTGTGTTGTGTAGATATAGTTCGTGTATGAGATTGTGTTGGTTTTCTGTGTCGCCCTTGCAGACGAAGTGTGATAATTTTGAGTGTGTATATAGTATAGTGCGTGTATAAGATTGTATTGGTTTCTTATTTTGTGTATGAATGGGAATATTTTTGTACGATTTTGCTTTGTTTTCATGCCTTCTTCTTTTGTTGGCCGCCTGGTATTTTCATTTCGTTCATAGAAATGAATATAGACGAAATGCAAGGAAAGCTATGCTGATATGGGCTCGATTTCGTTTCTAGTGTAGAATTAAAGAAAACTCCATACAATTTGCTTAATATTTTCGGTAGGTCGAAATAAAGAACTTTAAAAAAATCAAAGAAAGAAGACAGTGTCTCTGATTTTTGTTTTTATTACGTCTTTCTTGTGTTTTTGTAATTTACTTATCATTGAATTTTTTCCCCTTTTACGACAGTTCGACGTCCGTCCATTTGCAAACCCAAGCAAACCAACAGCAACAAGTTACGCTGCATAAGTTGAACAGCCAACAATTTCGTTGATGTACAGAATCAGTGGCCGATTCTAATCGGGCCTGACAAGTCTCTCCTGCCTTTTTTTAAAGGAGAAATGTAAGCTCTATATGAATGAATACTCTTTGGTCATCGTCTTGAGAGAGAAGAGCGAACCTGTTGGTTGTGATTGGTGCGCTTAGCCAGTATTGTTGCAGTATTCTTGGCGTTCCGTTACATTGTTTGTTTCTCTTGTTTTTGCTTGTGTTGTTTTGTTCAGCACTGTTATTGGAAGATTGTTTGCCCCTATTTCTCTTTAGGCTGGACTCTTGAGTGTTGGCGTTGTTTATGTTTTGTGTATCGTATTGCTTACTTGATGTTGTTGTTGTTGTACTTAGTGTGGATATAGGGGAGACAGATAATACAGGTGATCGTGTTGCCATGGTGGTTGTTATAGTTATTGTTGCTGTTGTTGTGAACACTCCAACAGAATCCAGACCGAGCGTTGTTGTAGTAGTTGATGTTGTTGTTGTTGCCGGAAAAGAGGATAGCGGCGTCGTTGGTGAAGTACATTGTGCACTCCACGGCAGAGGCTGCATTTTACCTGTTCTTGATAGTTAGTTGTGCGGTAGAGCGAGAGGCTGCGTTTGCCTGTATTGATGATGCGCTTTCACTTTGTGGGTGTGAAATTGTTTGCTGTATTGCGGGAGAGTATGAACGCTCTCTCTTGAAATTAGCGGGAAGTGAAGCTTGGTTATATTCTCTGTTGTTGTTGTTGTTGTTGATGTTGTTGTTTGAACTGTTGGATGATGTGATAAGGTATGCCTTGTTGTTTTTTGTTCTAACAGCTGTGTGAATATGGGGTACGCTCATGCTGTTTTTTTTAGGCTGATTTTGATTTTGCATGCAGCGCGCAGTTGGGGGACTGCGCTCAACAGGCATTCCTGGAAAACAGTGATAATTATGACAAAAGAAGTGTATAATCTTTTCGTGATCACAGCGATCAGCAACGGCAAAGGCGATGGCCCGTTGTCCGGCATCAAAAGCACAAAACGCGACGGTGACAGCACAAGCGTATCTGTTGGTAGCTGCTCGTCGTTTTATCGGTTTGCATCTGAAAGTAAAAAAATATATATCACTTTTTTTTTTTTTTTTTTAAATTAAATTATAACATTTGTCGGATTTAAAGAATAATGACGTGACAATAAAAATAAAAAATTAGACTGCGACAAAAGTCTGTAGTGATAGCGGCAGCTGTGAGAATTAATCACCTCCATAACAGTTGACACGGCAAGATCCCTGTGCAGCCTGTTGTTGCGGACGTACCAAGGGGCACCCGTAAATCTTCTGAGAGCCTTGCTCTAAATTGCCTGCACTCTTCTGATGTTATAGGCAGCAGTAGTGCCCCAAATTTGTATAGCGTAGCGCCAAGCAGGTGCCAATACTTGCAGACAGATGGGCCTTTTATTAGTTAAAGATAGATTAGTTAAAGAAGAATCTATCCAGGTAGCTGGACAATTTCTCCGCAGCTTCGTTCAGAGAGGCAGAGTTGAAAATAACTGCCGTATCGTCCGCGTAAGTAGCAATAATCGAATGCTCATCTCTAGTTGTAGGCATATCAGAGGAATATAAGGAGTAGAGGACCGGAGCTAAGACACTCCCCTGCGGGACACCGGCTCTCATGTGCCTGAAGGTGGAAATTTTGTCTCTTACCGCCACAGAGAAGGTTCGTCGTTGAAGAAAGCTTCGCATTAGTAAAAACTGTTTGCCAGGCAGGAGTAATTTTAATTTATGCAGAAGTCCATCGATCCATACCCTATCGAATGCTTGTTTGACATCTAGGAAGACTGAAGAGGAATACTCTTTCAACTCAAACGCAGTAAGTATGTGATTAACGACTCGATGCAGTTGTTCGGGAGTGCCATGCTGTGATCTAAATCCAAATTGGTGATCAGAAATGGCTTCTTGAACACCCCGTACTGCCAACAATCTACTCAAAAACAATCTTTCAAAAATCTTTGAAAAAGTTGGAAGCAGGCTTATGGGCCTATATGATGTGACACAGTTCTCCGGAGTACCAGGTTTAGGTATCATGGATATCGTTGCACACTTCCACTGTGTAGGAAAATGGCAGATCCGCAGCATGCTGTTGAACAGCAACGTCAGGAACAACACTCCCTTCCAAGGGAGTGCTTTCACCACCCTGTTGTCAATATGGTCATGTCCGGGGCTCTTCTTAGATTTCAGTCTCTGAATTTGAGTCACAACCTCTTCAGGGGTGACATGTTTAGTTGGACTGTGATCTAATATACATCTCGATAGGGCTTCATCTGTTTCCTCAACGTCACCAGGGTCAGCCAGGCTAAAAGGCGTGAACCGGCTCTCCAACTCATTAGCAAATGCTTCTGCTTTCTCGGTCTCCGTACGCAGCCACTGATTTAGAGGCCCACGGATTGGAGCATGCCTGTGAGGCTGTTGTTTGATGCACTTGGTGGCACGCCATAGATTGAAGCCAGACTTTTTCATTGGATCCGCATTAGCCAACAGATTGTTGAAATGCTCCGATCGCACAGCTTGCATTACATTTCTCAGTTCTCGGGCAGCTCTCCTCCATGCAGCCTTGTCAAATTCGTTCCGTGATCTCATATAGCGACGTCGTAGCCTGCGTTTATATCTCACCAACTCCAGAACCTCAGGTTTTAAGAGAACCTGAGGAGGGTTGGGTGAACAAGGGAATTGGTATGAAAAGGCTAATTCGGCGGACTCATGAATGTTCTTGGTGAACAAGTCAACCGAATCGTCTATACCCTTGTCCGAATTTATTTCCATATTGTGGTTAATCCTTTCGTTTACACACTGATGAAAGACCGTTATGTTAGCGTGGGGAGGGAGCAGTCTGGACCGGCATACGATGTTATCTGGAATCAATCCAAGTTTAATAAATAGTGGGATGTGGTCAGATGACTCCGCAATGTCCAGAGCAAAAAAAATATATATCACTAGCAGGGACCCGGCGCGTTTCTACCTTCTCGTGCATATCGCTCTTCGGATGTTTCAGCAGCGCTGCGCTCTGCTCTGTTGCGATTTGCTGATTGATCTTCCATTGTTTGACTTTTTGTTCAAGTGGAGATTCACGTTGTTCTTCCGTTTCCTCAGCTTTTGATGTGGATGCTCTGTTTTGGCTTTGTTCAAGTTGAGATTCTCGTTGTTCTTCTGTTTCAAGTGCTTTATTTCTTTTTCTCGTTGCTTCGGCTGTTTTTCTTCCAAACGATGCTTTTTTTGGTGGCACAATTTTGCAGTTTTTTGTATTTAATTGATCGATTAATACGCCTTCTATTTGACAGACTTTATAGTCACGCCTTCTTTGTTACGTGTTCAAATTTTTACTGGTTTTATTTTCGTATTTTTCACGGCAACCTCAATTCTACGATGCTACTTTGTTTTTGTGTTTTATTTGTATCTTTACAGTTTCAGAAGCACATGAAATTTGAGTTCTTCTTTATATTTAGCGAATTTAATAATTTTTTCGCACCAAAATTGCAGTTACCTTCTTAAGGCTATTATAGGTATTCCCTACAATTTTCCTCAAAATCGGTCCAGCGGTTTCGGCGTCCGTAACGGACGAACATACAAACAGATACACAAACAGACAAACTTACTTACAATTTTGTACATAACACAACCGTCTAGGTTGTGGTTAGGCTGCTGACCTTGGATAGCTGGTTGGAGTTGGTGGCAGGGGTCGTCGGGCGTCCGGTGCCTGTACTGTCGCTGAAAATTTGGAAAATAATAAAAAAACACTAGATTTTCGTTATGATCACTATATAATTGTTTCTGTAAGAACTTTCACTCTCAAATTGAACCGTCCGTTCCTACTCATTTGTGAGTGCATTCAGGGCTGGCCGGTTCGTGAACACTGACGTTTTGAAATGCGTAAGAATCTCGTTCAGAGATTTGGTTACAAATTAGAAACATACAGGTGAACCTTAGAGAAGCGTGTTAATAACCGATACTTTTAGTTATAGAAAAAAACTACCATGCTTGTTATGTTATGTTTTCAAGCTAATATTTATTCAAAATGAGATCCATTTTACTCACCGATTAACCGTTTTGTCCATAGATTCTTTAAACTCAGTTTTTGGGATGTGCTTTATAAACTATTTCACGACTGCTTGAATGGCTGCAACGTCATCGTAAGAAGCTCTTTTCACTGCAGTTCTCAGTTTAGAGAACAGGAAATATTCACACAGTGATAGATCAGGCAAATACGAGGGGTGGTCGACGACATAAATGTGTTTTTGGGATTCCGTACGTTTGAATAGAAAACGGGATAATTATACATATTTTTCTTAAATTTTAATATAAGTAAGTCTAAAGGCATTTATGAAAATAGATGAAAATTGACAATCCCGCCCTCGGGTCACCGACACTACTGGGCCCAAAATTTAAAAAAAAGGGAACAGAAAATAGTTCCTTTTTATATATTACGAGGAAATCTACAAGTAGCCTATGGTCTGAACATAATGTGGTAAATGATACTAAACAGTGAAAAATTGCAGCATTTTTAAGCCGATTCTAAGTATATATAAGACAGAATACACTGCATACCAGCGAAGCAAATTTTTTTTAAGTGCGCAGCGAAGATCGAAGAAAAGGAAAGGAGAAACAGAGATAAGCTTGCTGTATTTGCCGTTGTACTCAGTTGTGGGAAAGAAAAATAAGAACAACAACAATGTCACAACCCATAAAAAGAAAAACAGGAATAAAAGAACAACGGGGATAACGAAACAGAACACAACAAACAGAATGTCTCTAGTGCAAGACATTTTGATGGTTATTGACAAGACGTACGTTGCCGATATTTACGAACCACAGACAATTCTACAGAACATTTGAAAAGACATTTTAATGTTAAGGAATATACAACAAGACAAAATTCATCAATAAACAATGAATTCAGGAATTTCCCATAAAATCCGGTAGCATATATACCTTTCTTAGTTAGCACAAACAAATTTGGTTCAAATTTGAAAAAACCGGGTAACATATTCACTGTACAGAACTCTCTCCACACGAAGTCAACTCGGACTGGGCTGTCCATTTTTTAATAAAAATTTGTTGACTTTCTGTGGTCTTGTGAGGTGGTGCATTATCATGCAATAAAAACAGATGTTTTCCTTCGGTATATTCGGGTTTAACACAAACAAATCTCATCCCCAAACGATGTAAAACTTGTAAATACTATTATCCGTTGACAACTTCATCTTCTGGAAGAAATTCCTTTTGAACAACAGGCTTGGAACCATAAAAGTTATGAACATTGTCTTGATTTTCTGATTTTGGTTTTGTCTCGTCTTTTGACTTCCATTCTGCAGACTGTCTCTTAGTTTCAGGATCATATTTAAAGTACCGTGTTTCATCACCAGCTACGATCGAAACTAGAAAATCTGGATCGTTTCCAGCTGTTCCAATGATTTTTGATGTGAAACATCTTTGGTTTTGGTAGAGTGAAATATATATATAGAAATATAGTCACGTCACAGCGTTATTACGTCACCACGTCATCGCGTCATTGCATTATCGTTCTTTGTAAACAAATGAAATCTAATGAAACAACAAAAAGAGGGAGGGCACGCCCTTTTGTTTTTTTCTCCTTTTTCTTTAAGAAATAACTAAATAAATAATTAAAATTGATTTAAATTGCATTTATACCTATTTTTTGCGCTAGATATATCGAAAAATTGGAAATACTACCTAGTTCAATGCAGCTAATTCTGCTAATTCTACCTTTACTACAAGGCAAACAGCAAAACTGCAAGTGTCCCATGTGAAAACGAAATCAAAAACAAACCGTGTGACATTTGTTCAAAGAGTATACTCTGAAAGTACGTGGTCAACAGAGAGTATACGTTTGTAGGTTGCAAGCAACTCACAGAAAACGTTCGAAACTTTTTGTTTGAGCTTGTGCTGGCAGTGACCTTGCATAATAAGCAAGTTACATACTGAATATGTTTCACATCATGAGCTTGTGAGTGCTAAGCACACTCACACATTGTTTTTTTTTAAATTTGTTTATTAATCATATTAGTATTAAGTATACTTAAGAATGGGTGGCGTTGGCTACTAGGGCCTTAGGCTAGTTACAAAATTGTGAGAGCTTAGCAAATTTATTCACAATTTGGGAGAATTTCTACTTGACGCATAATAAAGGGCTCTACATCTTAGTAGATCTTTATATGTTGTTATAAATATTACTATGTTTTAGAAATTTTATAAATATTTTTGCACTGTTTTCATCAATGTTGCATAGCAGGGAGATCGGGTTAGTTTTTTTTAATGTCACATTTCGTGAATGTCTTAATGGAAAACAAGTGGTTAGGATGTGTTCAATGTTGGTGGCTAGTAGTTCTTGAATTGGTTCTTGGCATTGGTTCGGAATATTTTTGTTTAAATAGTGTTCATTGGTTAGTTTAGTATTCCCAAGTCACAGACGCGTTATTTTGATTTGGTTTTGCCTTCTCAATTTCCAATTTTTAAGTTGTGTCACGGGGAGAAGGTTTGCGGAGTGGGTGAACGGGTTGAGTGAATTGGTCTATGTCTTTTTTGTTGAAATTGTAACTGCATGTAAGAGCCATTGTTTGTGCTGCCTTGGCTTCGGAGTATGCAGTTTCATCACCCCTTATGTTTGTGTGTCCCGGGACCCACATTAGTTTTATTTTATTAATGTCTTTCGTGAATAGACTTCTGATGAGATGATGGTAGTGATCGCAGTTGTTTGTGTTTGATATTGCTTCTAGTGCGGAGACCCTCTCCTGAACAAATTATATGTTTACAACGGGATTTGTTAACTAAATAGCTTCATAAATGGCCATAATTTCCGACAATAGTACAGATGAATATGTTGGAAGAAATCCATATCTTATTACTGATGTTTCAATAGTAATAGCAAATGTGATAGTGTTGCTGGTTTCCGATCCATCTGTGTAGATGAAACGGCAATCTGAGTTTATTTCTTTGATGTTGGAGAAAACGGTTCGGTAGATGATAGGATTCGTGTTCTTTTGTTCTTCGTTATATCTTGTGTTCAAAAAAGTCAAGTAAAGAATTAACATAAATTAAATAAAGAAATTCCTTTTGCTAAAGCCTCAGTTAAAAATAAAATTAAAAATAAGAACGGTAATATTAAGCGCCATTCGGTTCGCCGCGCTGCGGCAAATGCATTAAAAATTGTAAAAATTCATTCCGAAAAATTCATTAGCGACGTTTCATGTGTTAGCAATTCTAACAGAGATGACTCTAATCTATCTGACTCCGAGTTGCGGCGGGTTCCTAATGTTACCTCATGGCTACATGACAACTGTACATCAACTACGACAACAACAACTTCAAATGTCTCCAAGTATATAGTGACGCAAGCCAAGCGCCTTACCTGAAGTGTGCTTGTTCGTTGATTTGAAGAGTCAATTTTTGACTGGCGCTGCCCAGGTGCCAGTTGTTTCTTTTAGCACGGACCCGATTTGTACCACAACTGCGACTCCTTGTGCTCAGGTGTGTTGGCAGACGGCTGCGTCAAAAAAACCACCCAGTCGACTTTCCCGCCATGGTAGGGTAAAGAAAGGGGAAAAATGGGTCAGCCCAAACCGTGGAATCTTCTATTTCTCTGGAAAGTCCTAGCACATCATCAAATCTCTTTGCTCTACTATCTGATGCTCGGAATGAGGATGAGACCACTGAAACACTTGCCGAAGCCGAGAAAATGGTCCTTGACGCTGATGCTTTGCTTAAGGGAATTGATACTGAAACCACTCGCAGGACTAGAAAACCACCCCCTATCAACATTGATAATGTGAGCAATGCTCAACTTTTGGAACAGGAGCTGACTCTGGTCTCCGGACCAAACAGTTTCTCGCTTAAAGTTATGAGAAATGATACTGTAAGGGTCTATACTGAGGATTCTGATTCGTATCGTATTCTGGTTCGTTACCTAAAAGAGCGTAACATTAAACACTACACATACCAGCTTAAGGAGGATAAAGCTTTCAGGGTAGTTGTTCGCAACTTGGCCAGCACCACACCCCACACTATTATCAAGGAAGCCTTTTATACCAAAGGCCACAATGTCACCGGTGTGTTTAATCCCAACTCCCGCAAGTTAATCACTAAGCTTAATGGAGCAGACACTGAAAAGATGGTACCAAACAACTTCTTCTTCATCAACCTTGCCAAAATGCCTAACAATAAGGAGGCTCTGAAAATTCAGCATATAGGCAGGCAACGTGTCCTGGTGGAAATTCCAAAAA
This sequence comes from Cacoxenus indagator, assembly GCA_035041755.1. Taxonomy (NCBI): domain Eukaryota; kingdom Metazoa; phylum Arthropoda; class Insecta; order Diptera; family Drosophilidae; genus Cacoxenus; species Cacoxenus indagator. The sequence goes on along the minus strand of JAWNKX010000224.1, from coordinate 44,158 downwards.
AGTCATTCAGTGCTATAGATGCTTTGGATTTGGGCACACCAAAAATTACTGCCTGTGACAGTTGATTTGTGGAAAATGTGGGAAAAACCATATCACCATGCAATGTTTGGCTGTGGAGGACCTTTGCTGCATAAATTGCGGTGAGAAACATGCTGCTGGGAGTAAGGACTGCCGAGTTTTCAAAATGAAATTTAACAGCCTAAAACCCAATATGTCAATTTCGGGGCGTGGCAGCAACAGGGAAGATTCTATGAGAAGAGTGAGTTACGTCCCGGCGGTAACGGTCAAGGGCGACACCTCATATACAGACACACAAGGTGCTGGTTTGCATATCCTAAAACAAATCCTCCGAAGAGATCTTGCAATGTTAACATGCAAGATGCAGAGCTCTGATCTACAGCAATCGCCACAGACCCCTGACAGCATTAGCAGGTTAGAGGCTGCAATAACAGCCCTCACCGCTAAAGTTGACACAATTACATTAATGTTTAATGAACCGAAGGAGAGCAATCAGTTCCTTAAACAATTATGCCTCAATTTCGTGAATCCAATTAAATGATTCCCCGTCCACTTAGCCTTGGATTCTGGAATGCTCATGGAATTTCTGGGCATGTTGAGGAGCTTAAGCATTTCCTTACCGCCCCTAACATTGATGAGTTGCTCATCACTGAGACATGGCTGCAAACTGGAGTCCAGGTCTTTATACCTGGCTCCAACATTCACAAGGCAGACCATCCCAGCAACAGGCCTAGAGGAGGAGCGGCTGTGCTTATTAAGCAAGAAATCTGCTATTCTTTACAAGAGGCAGTGAGAACAGCGAAATTACAGATAGCCACCATCCAGATTTCAACCAGTATGGGTGAGCTAATAGTCTCTGCTTTATATCTACCTCCGCATCTTAATTGGTCATCTGTAGATTTCGAAGATCTTTTAAACAATCTAGGAAGAATGTTTCTCATAGGTGGAGACTTTAACGCCAAAAGCAGATTCTGGGGTAACTTTAGAGCGGATACAAGGGGTAGCTGCTTACAGGAAGTTGTGCAAAACTCAACAGCTCAAATCCTGGCAACTGGGCAAGCAACACATTTCCCGTGCGCCCAAAGACACACACCCAGCACTATTGATTTCTTCATTAATAATGGGCTACGTTCGGACGAGTTGTCTATCAAGACTGAGTATCAACTCTCCTCTGATCATCTCCCCCTTGTGGTTGATTTTGATTCCACTCCGAAGATCAAAACAATAAAATGACGACTGCTGCCACCTGGAACTGACTTAGCTGAATATCGCCGAGATCTGGATGAATCTATAAATTTAAACTTGGAAATCCTGATGTCCGAAGACATTGCAGACGCGCACTCGATCTTTCTAAATAAGGTGCACTCAGCTGCTCTCATTCCCGCCTCCTTAAATCCACCACATGGCTCAAGAGTGCGTTCTGGACTTCCCCCAGCTATTGAAGCACTGCTGCTTATTAAGAGGAGACAGTTTTGTCGCACCCGCGACCCTATTGTTGACAGGGTCGCTGCATAAATAGGAAGAAACTGACAGGATTTTGTCAAATGTCTCCCCCGACGACCTCACAAAGCACTCCTTGTGGAAGTTGGCGAGAAGGTATAAACAACAGGTAACCCCAAAATTTCCAATTAAGAAGGCTGACGGATCCTGGGCTAGATCTTTAAACGAGCGAGCCGAGGCTTTTGCCGAGGAATTTCAGCCATTTGATACCAGCTCAGAACTCAGCGTTCGCCAGATCCAAATGAGACTTGAATGCGCCGGCCAATTATGCCTCCCGGTTGCTCCCATTACAGCCGAGGAAGTCTCAGCACATATTAAAGGGTTGAACACTAAAAAGGCTCCAGGTGAAGATAGACTGAACAACTTTACACTTAAGGCAATGCCTCTAAAAGCTGTGCTATTTCTGGTCCTCATTTTTAACTCAGTGCTGAGCTTGGGATATGTGACGAAACAGTGGAAGAAGGCGAGAATTTGCATGATTCATAAGGCCGGCAAGAGCCCTTACACCTTAGATTCCTACAGGCCAATTAGCCTGCTACGCACTGTAGCAAAATTGAGGATTTGAGGCTAAGGAGTAGTGGCAGCGTATCTTAATATAAAGCAGGCTTTCGACCGAGTTTGGCACGACGGGCTGCTCAGTAAGCTCAAGAACCTGTTGCCGTCTCAACTATGGTTAATCGTGCGCAGCTACCTTGAGAACAGGACCTTCTCAGTGGTACTGGATGGTGTGGAATCTAGCATCAAGGCTATTTGCGCAGGTGTCCCCCAGGGTAGCGTTTTGGGGTCTACACTCTATACCCTGTTCACGCACGACATGCCCACTGGGTCAGAAATACCACTGAAGGATCCTCTGGATCTGATCATTGCCACGTTTGCAGACGATACGGCCATTATCGTCAGAAACAAGTGCATTTACGAAGCCACAGACTCACTGCAGCAATACCTGCATATTTTTAAAAACTGGACACGACGATGGAACATTTGCATTAACAAAAACAAATGTGCCAATGTGACGTACGCCTTACGGCCGGATTTCTGTCCGGGAGTTGTCATTGGAAACCAGCTGCTGGAGCACCATTCAGGCTACAAATACCTGGGTGTGTATTTGGCTAATTTTCAAGACGCATATTTCAAGTATGACGAAATCCTTAAGACAGAGGATTGGTAAATTGCATTGGCTTTTAACTAGCAGGAATAAATTGTCCTTGGGAAATAAGGTGAACATTTACAAAACCATAATTGCTCCTGCTTGGCGATACGGTTTGAAGGTGTATTGCTTAGTAGCGAGGTCAAACATCACGAAGTTGAGAGTACTGCAGGCCAAGACATTGCGTATGCTTACTGGTGCCCCTTGGTTCATGCGAACGGCGGACCTTGAAAATGACTTAAAAATACCGAAAATTGGCGATGTGATAAATCGTCAGGCCAAAAAATATATAGAGAGGTTAAAAAATCATCCAAATAAACTAGCAAGGCGCCTTCTAAAACGACGCAGAATGGGAGGAGTTAGGCTGGCGAGACGGCTGAGAAGATCGCACCCTGCCGACCTCCGTAATAGATCCTTTTAATACACAATACTATATACCCACTTATTACACTTACAAGTTGTTTTGTTAATTTTTGTATATACAATTTAATTGAAATTGTTCTTATAATAACAGATTAATTAATTAATTAATTAAATATAAAGGAAAAAAAATTCTGTGTAGATGAGACGGCAATCTGAGTTTATTTCTTTGATGTTGGAGAAAACGGTTTGTTAGATGATAGGATTCGTGTTGCTTTTTAAAAATTTTCCTAGTGAGAGGTCGATTTGGTGTTTTATTAAGCTAAAAAGGTGAGAATTTTTCCATTTTCAATGGTGCTAGAGTTATATCAAGTTTAGGTGAGTTTATTAGTGTGAAAATCTAAAATTGAGTTTGTGCATCTATATTTTAGTGAAGATGATTTTTATTGATATTTTGCTATAGGGGTCTCCTTTAAGTTCAGTAGGATTTTAAACAGCTCACATTTGAGGAAAGTATGTCTTAGCTCAATGAGTGCAATGTTAGCTTCAAACAATAGATTTGTAGTTGGGGATGATCGATAAGCTCCAAGAGATATTCCAAGTGCAGTGTTCGTTATAGCTCTACTTTGTTGAGGATATATGCAGGCGCGCGGCCCTAGAGAAAGAGAGAATAGTCAAATTTGGATAGAGCTTTTATAACTGAGATTGGGATCTCAGTGTTGCAATTAAACTTGTGACTTGCAAGACACTTAATAATATTTAGTTTTTTCGAAAATGAGTTATGTGTTCCTTCCATTTGTATATTTTGGTTACAGTAAGACCCAACTTACTGTAACCAAAGACCCAATTTACATCAATAAACTTATTAAAAGTTTTTTTTAATAAGTTTATTGATGTCATAGTGATATCGTTTGATGTGATTTGGAGTAAACAGATCAGACTTGGATATTTAAAAAAAGTTGGTGTAAACTATTTGTTGGGTTGCTGTTTTTATTAAAGTTTATAATTAACTGAAAGTCGTCTCCATAGCTGCAGAAGGTAATATCTCTATAAATTTATATTATTTTAGCCAATTTTCCATTTGCAATTAAAAATAAAACTACGGGTATTGGTGAGGCTTGTGGCATCCCATTGTGGATAGGTACGACTTTCGATAGTTGCGAGCCTACTTTGTCTATATTTTTTCGGTCATGAAGGTTGTCACACAGTTAATCATTTTTGCACCTACTTGCCATTCTATCAATTGTTTTAGAATGACATGTAAACCAATTCTGTCAAAAGCCTTGGAGGAATCAAGGGAGGTGATTGAGTTGTGCCGTTTTTTGTAAAGAGTCAGTTATCATATGATTTACGTAAAGAAGGCAATCAGCAACTGATTTGTGTTTCTTAAAGTTGAATTGGAAAGGACGTTGCTCTACAAAACTTTTAGCAATTATTTTGTCAATAACCTTAGAAAGGAATTGGTCAAGTGATATGGGATGGTAAGATTTTGGATTAGTACGGTCAGTGTTGGGTTTATTGAATGGGATGAAATGGCTGGTTTTATATTTCCGTGGTATGTTGTGTTGGTATGGTATGTGCACATGCCTTTCTTTTACCAAAATCTTTAAGTAAGATGAATTAGATTTTTCTGCCAACATTGTCACATTGAAATTCTCATGTATAGCAATTATTTTACGTACTTTTCACACTCACTCACGATATAACCACATTATTAAAACGTGCGTAATTTTGTAACCTTGAAATCGATTAGCATGAATTTATCTACGTTCGAAAGGAGAAACATTTATTTTTCTTACACCATCAACGTCTAATAGATGGCGCTACGTGTTCGGTTATTTTTAGTATTATATGAGAGTAAAACTTTTCTTTGGTTAGAAGAACTTTTGCCTCATGTTCAGCAAACTGGCGAATAATGCGTCAAAGACAGATTTCATTCATAGCCTGAAACCGAACATTTTAAGGAAAATAACTTTAACCGAAGCCTAAAGGTCGATTCGAGTGACTGACTTCAAAGTAGGGCTCAGACCACGAAATATCCGGAGTCTGAGTTACCGAAGCGTTTTGACTACCAAACGGTTTATGACGTTGATGATTCGGGTTTTCAACAAACGAATGTAGTACATCATTATCAACGCTCCATACAGTTAAAAGCCAATTATCAGTAAAGCGCTTGCAGTTTGTCCTACTGAAGCCACCTAGAAGAGTTCTGGCGAAAGGTCATTCCTTGCTGCGACTCGAAGCACAATATCTGGCGGTCGGATGGGCGATATATGTATAGCTTGGCGAAAAGTTAGACAGTTGTTTAACCCAGAAAATACAGTTAAAAAATTTAAGCATGGCGGAGGGGGTTTGATAGTAAGAGGATGTATGGCGGCTATGGGTGTTCGGATAATAGATATTATGGATATTAATATGGGCCACAGACTGTACATTGGGATATTTAAGCGATATTTAGTGCAAAGTGTAGGTAATTTCGGTATTCGGAACCAAAACACCACGTACAAAATTACAGAAACTGGCCATCAACTCCATTGATCATTCCATGGTATTATATACTACACTCTGGGTGCTTCCGCTGTGAGAGACATCGAGTAGGCACCTGTCCATTTCGTTAAAAAATAGGGTCTTATTCAATCGGTTTACGTTCCATCTGGGGTTACTACGTCCGGTATTACGTTCTCCAGTTTGTTTTCTCTTGTATTGCTCGCTGATTACAACTAAATCAATTTGTTCCTCCATGACTATTTGGGACAATAGATCATCCGCTATCCTGCTTCTATGTAAGTTTGCTTGGAGAACTTCCATCTTCCATCTTTCCTGGCACTGGCAACGCAGTTCTTGGCCCCAGGGAAGTGATTCAGCTCCTTGAGTTTATCATGTGCACATAAACAGCATCTTGGTGGCTTCGTGCAAGTGTTCATCTTGTGCCCTCTCCGTACCTAATGCACAGGTCACTACGGTGTGGTCCTCCGCAGTCATTCCGCAAGTGGCCAAAGCATCTGAAGCACGGCTAATTTCGATGCACTGCTTTACTCGACACCGCGTCCATCCGATCTTAATCTTCTGCGCTTTTAGTACCTCATTTGCGTCTTCTGTATGTAGTATGAAAAAGGCCCGCTTCAACTCTAAATTGTTGGCGCCTGTGAGCCGAACTTGCATTTCTTGACTCCTGTCAAGGCAATCACTGCCTTGATTGCAGAGACAATTTCCTCTACATCTGTGAGACTGTCCAGGTCACGTATCTCCAGCTTGCGCATTGGCTTGATAGCCTTCACTGACGCACTTTCTTTAGGCATGTCTATGATGCTTTCACAAAGCTTATCAAGTTTGCTTCCTTTGGTAAATTCAATTAGCATGTCCCCTGTTCTTGTCTTCCTGACCGAGCGGACAGAACTGTCGGCTTCATCTGGTTTCATACTTTTTTTTAGCTCCCTCAGAACTTCCACGTAGCTCCTTCCGCCTTCTGGCTTAATTAGCCGGCCGAGTTCGCGTCCTTGACTTAGGCTTATCTACCTTTATACCAATATCAACCCATTTCTGAGTTTTCCTTACTTTTGTTTTGTCATGTTTCGACTTTCCTTTTTTGTGATTCATAGTCTCGAATCCCTCATTCGGCTCCTTGTTTCTCAC
>JAWNKX010000224.1:20000-32500 GCA_035041755.1 Cacoxenus indagator | reverse complement strand
CATCTTGGTGGCTTCGTGCAAGATTTCATCTTGTGCCCATTCTCTCCGTACCTAATGCACAGGTCACTACGGTCTGGTCCTCCGCAATCATTCCGCAAGTGGCCAACGCCAAAGCATCTGAAGCACGACTTAATTTCGATGCACTGCTTTACTCGACACCGCGTCCATCCGATCTTAATCTTCTGCGCTTTCAGTACCTCATTTGCGTCTTCTGTATGTAGTACGACAAAGGCCCACTTCAACTCTAAATTGTTGGCGCCTGTGAGCCGAACTTGCATTTCTTGACTCCTGTCGACTATCACTGCCTTCATTGCAGAGACAATTTCCTCTACATCTGTGAGACTGTCCAGGTCACGTATCTCCAGCTTGCGCATTAGCTTTATGGCCTTCACTGACGCACTTTCTTTAGGCATGTCTATGATTCTTTCACAAAGCTTATCAAGTTTGCTTCCTTTGGTAAATTCAATTAGCATGTCCCATGTTCTTGTCTTCCTGACCGAGCGGACAGAACTGTCGGCTTCATCTGGTTTCATACTTTTTTTTAGCTCCCTCAGAAGTTCCACGTAGCTCCTTCCGCCTTCTGGCTTAATTAGCCGGCCGAGTTCGCGTCCTTGACTTAGGCTTATCTACCTTTATCCCAATATCAACCCATTTCTGAGTTTTCCTTAATTTTGTTTTGTCATGTTTCGACTTTCCTTTTTTGTGATTCACAGTCTCGAATCCATCATTCGGCTCCTTGTTTCTCACTTTTTTGCTCGAACCTTGTATCGCAGGACTTGTAGGGAGTCTTTTCTGGGTGCCCAGAGCGGGAGTTTCAGTTTCGTATTGGTCCTATTTTTCAGTGCCTTGCTTTTTCACCTCCCTAACACTTCCTACTTCGGCGTTCATCCAGCCCGCCCTGTAGCTTCCGATGACATCGAAGAGTTCATTTAGTTCAGACACACCGTCTTTAATGACCATGCTTATATTTCGCTGCCTCCGCATGGCATTCTTCATTCTTCGCAGTACCCCTTTGCACTCATCTAGCGTTTCTCCTTCCAGGGTCCTCATCTTCAGAATCAACTCGTGCCTTGAGGAGCCGTGGGTGTGCATAACTCTTTCTTGTGCGCTCGGAGTTTCGACATCTACAAGTGGAGTCTCCGCATTGAATTGGGTCTCATTTTCTCTTTCGACTGCTTGTGTAGTTTTCGGCGTTTCCTGAGTTATCTGGATCAGGCTCGCCTCCAATACTTGTGTCGCTCTTTGATTTGGCGACCGCATCGTCAAATTACTTCTCCGGAACATTACGCTCTCTTCTTTCTTTTGTTGTTGTACTATACTCATAGGGAATGGGTCCAAACTTTTAGCCGTTAACCCCTCTTATACGTACAGTTGTCCGAAATGTTCCCATGGGTCCCTCTGCAGACAGTGCGGTCCATGCGAGAGTTGATACAAAACTTCATGGGTGCCTGCACTCAGAGCCAGAACAGACATTAAGCAGGAATCCTCTCAACTGCACCTGTACCACCGACCTAATGGTGATGTGATTTGAACGTACTTAAAGACTCGCCGAGTTTTAATAGAACGGAGGTAACTGCAGTATTAGCCCAACAGCCATTTCGCAATGGGTTCAATCTGGGTACTAAAGTGTTGGAATACCTTAGTCATCAGCGATCGGATCTTATTTTCTGTCTACCGATCCGGAAAAAGACATTATAAATAGCCGTCCAATGTGGAGCAGACGCTATCCAGGAAGCCGCCCGATTCGGAAACAGACGCGTCCTGGATTTCTCGCCCATAGAGCCATTCAACCTGGTTAGGCTTAGCTGGACGTCGCCTTCTCACCTTAGCAAGCGCACTGACGGGTAACAGAGCTTAACGGGGTCGCCACGTGGAGGCGATGAGATGCTTGGGACTTGTCTGGATGGATCGTGCTGGACTTCGCCATGTTAAAGCCGAACAGACCCTTTACCATTCAGCCATAGACCCCGACTCCCATAATAATAATAATAATAATAGTAATAATAATAATAATAATAATAATAATAATACTAATAATAATAATAATAATAATAATACTAATAATAATAATAATAATAATATATAATAACTAATATAATAATAATAATAATAATAATAATAATAATAATAATAATAATAATAATAATAATTAATAATAATAATAATAATAATAATAATAATAATAATAATAATAATAATAATAATAATAATAATAATAATAATAATAATAATAATAATAATAATAATAATAATAATAATAATAATAATAATAATAATAATAATAATAATAATAATAATAATAATAATAATAATAATAATAATAATAATAATAATAATAATAATAATAATAATAATAATAATAATAATAATAATAATAATAATAATAATAATAATAATAATAATAATAATAATAATAATAATAATAATAATAATAATAATAATAATAATAATAATTAATTAATAATAATAATAATAATAATAATAATAATAATAATAATAATAATAATAATAATAATAATAATAATAATAATAATAATAATAATAATAATAACTAATAATAATAATAATAATAATAATAATAATAATAATAATAATAATAATAATAATAATAATAATAACAAAAATATTTTTTTTTTGGTGGGTAGGAAGGGGGAGATGCTTACCGCATCTCACACCGTCGTGTGGTATGTGTGGCTCGCACCCACTAAAACCCCCTCCCCTTCAGGCTCATCACCTCTTCGGAACAGCGTTCGCATTACTTCAAAGTGGGGCCTCTTTCCGCGCTCTGCGCGCCCGTCTATGAATGAACTGCGTCCAAACCAACCTGTTGTGTCCTTATGTCAAGGTCCTTCTTCTTCAGTCACAAACTTCGTTAACAAAAACTGCCATTTGTTTCCAGTTCTCTTCAGTACTGGTCATTTTGCCTACGATGTTGTCGGGTGTGATATGTCCGATTGATTGTGTTAGTCGATTTCGTCTTTCTGCAAATCTTTTACAGTTAAAGACTGTGTGTTCTGCGTTGTCTATTTCGGGGTCTGCGTATACACAACTGGCTTCAGCACTTTTGCCTATTGAGAAGAGGAAGGAGCTAAAATATCCATGTCCCCTCAGCATTTGTGTGATGTAGTAATCCACTTCGCCGTGTTTTCTTTGTACTCAAACTTTGATATCAGGTATAAGCCTTTCCGTCCGTCTTCCCGTGCTCTCATTAGTCCACCTCTCTTGCCAAAAGTCAAGAATTTCCTCTTTGCAATGGTCGACTGTTTGGCTCGTTGCTCCCCCTGCTTGACGCAGCTAGTAAATCCTCTTTCGCTCGATGGCTAGCAAATGAATCGGCTTCACCCCAGCGATGACAAGTGCTGCTGCTCCAGATACCGTTCGATATGCGCTTATTATCCTCATCGCGCAGGTTCGTTGTACCAACATCAAAGATTTCGCCCTGCATTTCACGTTTAATGTGTCTGCCCAGACTTCGCATCCGTACAACAGGTTAGCGTTGTTTATGTCCATCAGTAGTCTCTGTCTAGATTGAAGTGGTGCGCCTATGTTTGCCATGAGCCTGCTGAGTGATTTGATTGTATCTGCAGCCCTGCATCTCGCGTGATGGATTTGTGCCCCGAACGTCGGCTTTGTATTAAGCCATACTCCTAAGTATTTTATCACTTTTTTTGTCCTTATGATGGTATCGTTGACCCTCATATCACTTTCCATCCGGCGTCTAGTGACCAGCAATAACTCGGTTTTTCCAGTAGCCGAAGGCCTTGTGTGTCAAGCCATTGCTTAACACGTATCATCACCTGGTTGAGCTTGCGTTGAGCATACGTGGTGTTACGTACCGAGACTACTGCGACTATGTCATCTGCATATCCTACTAAGAAGGATTCATCAGGCGTATCAATGTTGATGATTTCGTCGTAGCTTATATTCCAGAGTTCTGGCCCTAGGATTGATGCTTGAGCTGACCCTGACGTTATTTTAACAAACTTCTCGCCTGCTTTGGTCTGATATATCAACTTCCGAACTTCAAGGTAGCTTTCTATAAGCCTCATCAAGTAATTGGGGATACGGAATTTTTTTTCCAGACCTTTTATTATGTTTTCCTAGTTGACGCTGTTGAATGCGTTCTTGATGTCCAATGTTGCAAGTAGTACGACAAGCCGCGAGAGATGATTGCCCTGTTGGATTTTGAGTGCTCCCTCAACGACTTCTTCAATTGCTCCGATTGTAGACCTTCCGGGGCTGAAGCCGTGCTGTCTCATGGAGAGCCCGCCGGCGCTTTCGATCGCTGCAGCCAATCGGGGCTTGATCAGCTTCTCCAGCAACTTACCAGTTGTATTTAGCATACAGAGAGGTCGGTACGCTGATGGCGTTCCTGTGTCCCCTTTGCCTTTGCTGATCAATACCAGTCACTGTATCTTCCAAGATTCTGGAATATTCCACTTCTTATACCCCTGTTGTACATATTAAGCAATATGTGGGGTCGGCTTGCTGTTATTGCTTTTAAGACTTCCGCTGAAATATTATTATTATAAGGCCCGTTGCCTTATTGTTCTTAAGGCAATTGACTGCTTTGACTAATTCGTCTTCGGTGAAGAGCTCTACATGTTTCCCAGTAGTCTGCGGCATTGTGTTTGCTGGTCGAGCCGGATGGGTGGGAAAGAACGTTTTAACTAAGTTGTCCATTTGTTCTTCCTCTATATCAGGGAGTGCGCTGTTAGACATAAGCTTTTCATGACGATTTTATAACCCAAACCACACGGGTCGTAATTTACGTCATTAAAGAGAGCTTTCCATTTGTCCCGCTTTCTGGTATGGATGGCGATATTTAAGCCCTTTTGGCTGTCTTGTACATCTCCCTCTGTATGGTGGTCTCCCCTGCGCCTTGCTCTTGTAAGGAACCTCTGCATTGGATACACTCTTCTCTCAGAGCTTTTATCTTCTCTGTCTACCAATACACCTCTTGTCCTTGTCTGCGGGGTTTCCTGCCTTTGGCATATCAGCATTACAGGCAGTTTTTATGGCTTCCATGGTATTATATACTACCTCTGGGTGCTTCCTTTGTGAGAGATATCGAGTAGGCACCTGTCGATTTTGTTAATAAAGAGGGTCTTGTTCAAGCGGTTTACGTTCCATCTGCGGTTACTACGTGCGGTATTACGTTCTGCATTGAATGTGTTATTCTCTGCGAGGGTGAAAGAGATATATTCATGGTCGCTGCCGTTGTACATATCTAACTTTCCAGTGCGTTACCTTATGCGCCATATTCTGTGAGACCAGAGTAATGTCGGGGATTGCACCAGCTTTTCCCATTCGGCGAAAAGTCGCAGTTGTACGGACGTTGGCTAATACGATACCCGTTCCTGCAGTCGTATCGAGGACTCTGCGACCTCTGGAGTTTGTTGAAGGCATGCCCCACTCTACAGCTCTTGAGTTAAAATCTCCAGCTACAACAAGGTTTCCCTGTAATCGCTTAGCTGTTTCTACAATATCATCGAGCCGTTTTCTCTGATATGCTTCTATACCATCGCTAGGTGTTAGGTAGCAGCTGATGACGCTGAGTCTTGCTCTCACATATACGTAGCAGCTTCCTTTACCACTGCTCAGATGCCGTATTTTGCTTGGATCTGGGAACAATAATGCAGCAGTTTTGGTGTCGTTTTCAATCCAGTTTGTTTTCTCTTGTATTGCTCGCTGATTACAACCAAATCAATTTGTTCCTCCATGACTGTTTGGGACAACAGATCATCCTCTATCCTGCTTCTATGTAAGTTTGCTTGGAGAACTTTCATCTTCCATCTTTCCTGGCATTGGCAACGCAGTTCTTGGCCCCAGGGAAGTGATTGAGCTCCTTGAGTTTATCATGTGCACATAAACAGCATCTTGGTGGCTTCGTGCAAGATTTCATCTTGTGCCCATTCTCTCCGTACCTAATGCACAGGTCACTACGGTCTGGTCCTCCGCAATCATTCCGCAAGTGGCCAACGCCAAAGCATCTGAAGCACGACTTAATTTCGATGCACTGCTTTACTCGACACCGCGTCCATCCGATCTTAATCTTCTGCGCTTTCAGTACCTCATTTGCGTCTTCTGTATGTAGTACGACAAAGGCCCACTTCAACTCTAAATTGTTGGCGCCTGTGAGCCGAACTTGCATTTCTTGACTCCTGTCGACTATCACTGCCTTCATTGCAGAGACAATTTCCTCTACATCTGTGAGACTGTCCAGGTCACGTATCTCCAGCTTGCGCATTAGCTTGATGGCCTTCACTGACGCACTTTCTTTAGGCATGTCTATGATTCTTTCACAAAGCTTATCAAGTTTGCTTCCTTTGGTAAATTCAATTAGCATGTCCCATGTTCTTGTCTTCCTGACCGAGCGGACAGAACTGTCGGCTTCATCTGGTTTCATACTTTTTTTTAGCTCCCTCAGAAGTTCCACGTAGCTCCTTCCGCCTTCTGGCTTAATTAGCCGGCCGAGTTCGCGTCCTTGACTTAGGCTTATCTACCTTTATCCCAATATCAACCCATTTCTGAGTTTTCCTTAATTTTGTTTTGTCATGTTTCGACTTTCCTTTTTTGTGATTCACAGTCTCGAATCCATCATTCGGCTCCTTGTTTCTCACTTTTTTGCTCGAACCTTGTATCGCAGGACTTGTAGGGAGTCTTTTCTGGGTGCCCAGAGCGGGAGTTTCAGTTTCGTATTGGTCCTATTTTTCAGTGCCTTGCTTTTTCACCTCCCTAACACTTCCTACTTCGGCGTTCATCCAGCCCGCCCTGTAGCTTCCGATGACATCGAAGAGTTCATTTAGTTCAGACACACCGTCTTTAATGACCATGCTTATATTTCGCTGCCTCCGCATGGCATTCTTCATTCTTCGCAGTACCCCTTTGCACTCATCTAGCGTTTCTCCTTCCAGGGTCCTCATCTTCAGAATCTACTCGTGCCTTGAGGAGCCGTGGGTGTGCATAACTCTTTGTTGTGCGCTCGGAGTTTCGACATCTACAAGTGGAGTCTCCGCATTGAATTGGGTCTCATTTTCTCTTTCGACTGCTTGTGTAGTTTTCGGCGTTTCCTGAGTTATCTGGATCAGGCTCGCCTCCAATACTTGTGTCGCTCTTTGATTTGGCGACCGCATCGTCAAATTACTTCTCCGGAACATTACGCTCTCTTCTTTCTTTTGTTGTTGTACTATACTCATAGGGAATGGGTCCAAACTTTAAGCCGTTAACCCCTCTTATACGTACAGTTGTCCGAAATGTTCCCATGGGTCCCTATGCAGACAGTGAGGTCCATGCGAGGGTTGATACAAAACTTCATGGGTGCCTGCACTCAGAGCCAGAACAGACATTAAGCAGGAGTCCTCTCAATTGCACCTGTACCACCGATGGTGATGTGATTTGAACGTACTTAAAGACTCTCCGAGTTTTAATAGAACGGAGGTAACTGCAGTATTAGCCCAACAGCCATTTCGCAATGGGTTCAATCTGGGTACTAAAGTGTTGGAATACCTTAGTCATCAGCGATCGGATCTTATTTTCTGTCTACCGATCCGGAAAAAGACATTATAAATAGCCGTCCAATGTGGAGCAGACGCTATCCAGGAAGCCGCCCGATTCGAAAACAGACGCGTCCTGGATTTCTCGCCCATAGAGCCATTCAACCTGGTTAGGCTTAGCTGGACGTCGCCTTCTCACCTTAGCAAGCGCACTGACGGGTAACAGAGCTTAACGGGGTCGCCACGTGGAGGCGATGAGATGCTTGGGACTTGTCTGGATGGATCGTGCTGGACTTCGCCATGTTAAAGCCGAACAGACCCTTTACCATTCAGCCATAGACCCCGACCCATAATAATAATAATAATAGTAATAATAATAATAATAATAATAATAATAATACTAATAATAATAATAATAATAATCTATAATAATAATAATAATAATAATAATTATAATAATAATAATAATAATATAATAATAGTAATAATAATATAATAATATAATAATAATAATAATAATAATAATAATAATAATAATAATAATAATAATAATAATAATAATAATAATAATAATAATAATAATAATAATAATAATAATAATAATAATAATAATAATAATAATAATAATAATAATAATAATAATAATAATAATAATAATAATAATAATAATAATAATAATAATAATAATACTAATAATAATAATAATAATAATAATAATAATAATAATAATAATAATAATAATAATAATAATAATAATAATAATAATATAATAATATTAATAATAATAATAATAATAATAATAATAATAATAATAATAATAATAATAATAATAATAATAATAATAATAATAATAATAATAATAATAATAATAATAATAATAATAATAATAATAATAATAATAATAATAATAATAATAATAATAATAATAATAATAACACAAATATTTTTTTTTGGTGGGTAGGAAGGGGGAGATGCTTACCGCATCTCACACCGTCGTGTGGTATGTGTGGCTCGCACCCACTAAAACCCCCTCCCCTTCAGGCCCATCACCTCTTCGGAACAGCGTTCGCATTACTTCAAAGTGGGGCCTCTTTCCGCGCTCTGCGCGCCCGTCTATGAATGAACTGCGTCCAAACCAACCTGTTGTGTCCTTATGTCAAGGTCCTTCTTCTTCAGTCACAAACTTCGATAACAAAAACTGCCATTTGTTTCCAGTTCTCTTCAGTACTGGTCATTTTGCCTACGATGTTGTCGGGTGTGATATGTCCGATTGATTGTGTTAGTCGATTTCGTTTTTCTGCAAATCTTTTACAGTTAAAGACTGTGTGTTCTGCGTTGTCTATTTCGGGGTCTGCGTATACACAACTGGCTTCAGCACTTTTGCCTATTGAGAAGAGGAAGGAGCTAAAATATCCATGTCCTCTCAGCATTTGTGCGATGTAGTAATCCACTTCGCCGTGTTTTCTTTGTACTCAAACTTTGATATCAGGTATAAGCCTTTCCGTCCGTCTTCCCGTGCTCTCATTAGTCCACCTCTCTTGCCAAAAGTCAAGAATTTCCTCTTTGCAATGGTCGACTGTTTGCCTCGTTGCTCCCCCTGCTTGACGCAGCTAGTAAATCCTCTTTCGCTCGATGGCTAGCAAATGAATCGGCTTCACCCCAGCGATGACAAGTGCTGCTGCTCCAGATACCGTTCGATATGCGCTTATTATCCTCATCGCGCAGGTTCGTTGTACCAACATCAAAGATTTCGCCCTGCATTTCACGTTTAATGTGTCTGCCCAGACTTCGCATCCGTACAACAGGTTAGCGTTGTTTATGTCCATCAGTAGTCTCTGTCTAGATTGAAGTGGTGCGCCTATATTTGCCATGAGCCTGCTGAGTGATTTGATTGTATCTGCAGCCCTGCATCTCGCGTGATGGATTTGAGCCCCGAACGTCGGCTTTGTATCAAGCCTGACTCCTAAGTATTTTATCACTTTTTTGTCCTTATGATGGTATCGTTGACCCTCATATCAATTTCCATCCGGCGTCTAGTGACCAGCAATAGCTCGGTTTTTCCAGTAGCCGAAGGCCTTGTGTGTCAAGCCATTGCTTAACACATATCATCACCTGGTTGAGCTTGCGTTGAGCATACGTGGTGTTACGTGCCGAGACTACTGCGACTATGTCATCTGCATATCCTACTAAGAAGGACTCATAAGGCGTATCAATGTTGATGATGTCGTCGTAGCTTATATTCCAGAGTTCTGGGCCTAGGATTGATACTTGAGCTGACCCTGACGTTATTTTAACAAACTTCTCGCCTGCTTTCGTCTGATATATCAGCTTCCGACCTTCAAGGTAGCTTCCTATAAGCCTCATCAAGTAATTGGGGATACGGAATTTTTTTTCCAGACCTTTTATTATGTTTTCCTAGTTGACGCTGTTGAATGCGTTCTCGATGTCCAATGTTGCAAGTAGCATGACAGGACGCGAGAGATGATTGCCTTGTTGGGTTTTAAGTGCTACCTCAACGACTTCTTCAATTGCTCCGATTGTAGACCTTCCGGGGCTGAAGCCGTGCTGTCTCGAGGAGAGCCCGCCGGCGCTTTCGATCGCTGCAGCCAATCGGGGCTTGATCAGCTTCTCCAGAAACTTACCAGTTGTATTTAGCATACAGAGAGGTCGGTACGCTGATGGCGTTCCTGTGTCCCCTTTGCCTTTGCTGATTAATACCAGTCACTGTATCTTCCAAGATTCGGAAATATTCCACTTCGTATACACCTGTTGTACATATTAAGCAATATGTGGGGTCGGCTTGCTGTTATTGCTTTTAAGACTTCCGCTGAAATATTATTATTATAAGGCCCGGTGCCTTATTGTTCTTAAGGCAATTGACTGCTTTGACTAATTCGTCTTCGGTGAAGAGCTCTACATGTTTCCCAGTAGTCTGCGGCATTGTGTTTGCTGGTCGAGCAGGATGGGTGGGAAAGAACGTTTTAACTAAGTTGTCCATTTGTTCTTCCTCTATATCAGGGAGTGCGCTGTTAGACATAAGCTTTTCATGACGATTTTATAACCCAAACCACACGGGTCGTAATTTACGTCATTAAAGAGAGCTTTCCATTTGTCCCGCTTTCTGGTATGGATGGCGATATTTAAGCCCTTTTGGCTGTCTTGTACATCTCCCTCTGTATGGTGGTCTCCCCTGCGCCTTGCTCTTGTAAGGAAACCTCTGCATTGGATACACTCTTCTCTCAGAGCTTTTATCTTCTCTGTCTACCAATACACCTCTTGTCCTTGTCTGCGGGGGTTTCCTGCCTTTGGCATATCAGCATTACAGGCAGTTTTTATGGCTTCCATGGTATTATATACTACACTCTGGGTGCTTCCTTTGTGAGAGATATCGAGTGGGCACCTGTCGATTTTGTTAATAAAGAGGGTCTTGTTCAAGCGGTTTACGTTCCATCTGCGGTTACTACGTGCGGTATTACGTTCTGCATTGAATGTGTTATTCTCTGCGAGGGTGAAAGAGATATATTCATGGTCACTGCCGTTGTACATATCTCACTTTCCAGTGCGTTACCTTATGCGCCATATTCTGTGAGACCAGAGTAATGTCGGGGATTGCACCAGCTTTTCCCATTCGGCGAAAAGTCGCAGTTGTACGGACGTTGGCTAATACGATACCCGTTCCTGCAGTCGTATCGAGGACTCTGCGACCTCTGGAGTTTGTTGAAGGCATGCCCCACTCTACAGCTCTTGAGTTAAAATCTCCAGCTACAACAAGGTTTCCCTGTAATCGCTTAGCTGTTTCTACAATATCATCGAGTTTTCTCTGATATGCTTCTATACCATCGCTAGGTGTTAGGTAGCAGCTGATGACGCTGAAGTCTTGTCTCTCACATATACGTAGCAGCTTCCTTTACCACTGCTCAGATGCCGTATTTTGCTTGGATCTGGGAACAATAATGCAGCAGTTTTGGTGTCGTTTTCAATCCAGTTTGTTTTCTCTTGTATTGCTCGCTGATTACAACCAAATCAATTTGTTCCTCCATGACTGTTTGGGACAACAGATCATCCTCTATCCTGCTTCTATGTAAGTTTGCTTGGAGAACTTTCATCTTCCATCTTTCCTGGCATTGGCAACGCAGTTCTTGGCCCCAGGGAAGTGATTGAGCTCCTTGAGTTTATCATGTGCACATAAACAGCATCTTGGTGGCTTCGTGCAAGATTTCATCTTGTGCCCATTCTCTCCGTACCTAATGCACAGGTCACTACGGTCTGGTCCTCCGCAATCATTCCGCAAGTGGCCAACGCCAAAGCATCTGAAGCACGACTTAATTTCGATGCACTGCTTTACTCGACACCGCGTCCATCCGATCTTAATCTTCTGCGCTTTCAGTACCTCATTTGCGTCTTCTGTATGTAGTACGACAAAGGCCCACTTCAACTCTAAATTGTTGGCGCCTGTGAGCCGAACTTGCATTTCTTGACTCCTGTCGACTATCACTGCCTTCATTGCAGAGACAATTTCCTCTACATCTGTGAGACTGTCCAGGTCACGTATCTCCAGCTTGCGCATTAGCTTGATGGCCTTCACTGACGCACTTTCTTTAGGCATGTCTATGATTCTTTCACAAAGCTTATCAAGTTTGCTTCCTTTGGTAAATTCAATTAGCATGTCCCATGTTCTTGTCTTCCTGACCGAGCGGACAGAACTGTCGGCTTCATCTGGTTTCATACTTTTTTTTAGCTCCCTCAGAAGTTCCACGTAGCTCCTTCCGCCTTCTGGCTTAATTAGCCGGCCGAGTTCGCGTCCTTGACTTAGGCTTATCTACCTTTATGCCAATATCAACCCATTTCTGAGTTTTCCTTAATTTTGTTTTGTCATGTTTCGACTTTCCTTTTTTGTGATTCACAGTCTCGAATCCATCATTCGGCTCCTTGTTTCTCACTTTTTTGCTCGAACCTTGTATCGCAGGACTTGTAGGGAGTCTTTTCTGGGTGCCCAGAGCGGGA
>JAWNKX010000224.1:15000-17500 GCA_035041755.1 Cacoxenus indagator | reverse complement strand
AGACTGTGTGTTCTGCGTTGTCTATTTCGGGGTCTGCGTATACACAACTGGCTTCAGCACTTTTGCCTATTGAGAAGAGGAAGGAGCTAAAATATCCATGTCCTCTCAGCATTTGTGCGATGTAGTAATCCACTTCGCCGTGTTTTCTTTGTACTCAAACTTTGATATCAGGTATAAGCCTTTCCGTCCGTCTTCCCGTGCTCTCATTAGTCCACCTCTCTTGCCAAAAGTCAAGAATTTCCTCTTTGCAATGGTCGACTGTTTGTCTCGTTGCTCCCCCTGCTTGACGCAGCTAGTAAATCCTCTTTCGCTCGATGGCTAGCAAATGAATCGGCTTCGCCCCAGCGATGACAATTGCTGCTGCTCCAGATACCGTTCGATATGCGCTTATTATCCTCATCGCGCAGGTTCGTTGTACCAACATCAAAGATTTCGCCCTGCATTTCACGTTTAATGTGTCTGCCCAGACTTCGCATCCGTACAACAGGTTAGCGTTGTTTATGTCCATCAGTAGTCTCTGTCTAGATTGAAGTGGTGCGCCTATATTTGCCATGAGCCTGCTGAGTGATTTGATTGTATCTGCAGCCCTGCATCTCGCGTGATGGATTTGTGCCCCGAACGTCGGCTTTGTATTAAGCCTGACTCCTAAGTATTTTATCACTTTTTTTGTCCTTATGATGGTATCGTTGACCCTCATATCAATTTCCATCCGGCGTCTAGTGACCAGCAATAGCTCGGTTTTTCCAGTAGCCGAAGGCCTTGTGTGTCAAGCCATTGCTTAACACGTATCATCACCTGGTTGAGCTTGCGTTGAGCATACGTGGTGTTACGTGCCGAGACTACTGCGACTATGTCATCTGCATATCCTACTAAGAAGGATTCATCAGGCGTATCAATGTTGATGATTTCGTCGTAGCTTATATTCCAGAGTTCTGGCCCTAGGATTGATGCTTGAGCTGACCCTGACGTTATTTTAACAAACTTCTCGCCTGCTTTGGTCTGATATATCAACTTCCGAACTTCAAGGTAGCTTTCTATAAGCCTCATCAAGTAATTGGGGATACGGAATTTTTTTTCCAGACCTTTTATTATGTTTTCCTAGTTGACGCTGTTGAATGCGTTCTTGATGTCCAATGTTGCAAGTAGTACGACAAGCCGCGAGAGATGATTGCCCTGTTGGGTTTTGAGTGCTCCCTCAACGACTTCTTCAATTGCTCCGATTGTAGACCTTCCGGGGCTGAAGCCGTGCTGTCTCGAGGAGAGCCCGCCGGCGCTTTCGATCGCTGCAGCCAATCGGGGCTTGATCAGCTTCTCCAGCAACTTACCAGTTGTATTTAGCATACAGAGAGGTCGGTACGCTGATGGCGTTCCTGTGTCCCCTTTGCCTTTGCTGATCAATACCAGTCACTGTATCTTCCAAGATTCTGGAATATTCCACTTCTTATACCCCTGTTGTACATATTAAGCAATATGTGGGGTCGGCTTGCTGTTATTGCTTTTAAGACTTCCGCTGAAATATTATTATTATAAGGCCCGGTGCCTTATTGTTCTTAAGGCAATTGACTGCTTTGACTAATTCGTCTTCGGTGAAGAGCTCTACATGTTTCCCAGTAGTCTGCGGCATTGTGTTTGCTGGTCGAGCCGGATGGGTGGGAAAGAACGTTTTAACTAAGTTGTCCATTTGTTCTTCCTCTATATCAGGGAGTGCGCTGTTAGACATAAGCTTTTCATGACGATTTTATAACCCAAACCACACGGGTCGTAATTTACGTCATTAAAGAGAGCTTTCCATTTGTCCCGCTTTCTGGTATGGATGGCGATATTTAAGCCCTTTTGGCTGTCTTGTACATCTCCCTCTGTATGGTGGTCTCCCCTGCGCCTTGCTCTTGTAAGGAGACCTCTGCATTGGATACACTCTTCTCTCAGAGCTTTTATCTTCTCTGTCTACCAATACACCTCTTGTCCTTGTCTGCGGGGGTTTCCTGCCTTTGGCATATCAGCATTACAGGCAGTTTTTATGGCTTCCATGGTATTATATACTACACTCTGGGTGCTTCCTTTGTGAGAGATATCGAGTAGGCACCTGTCGATTTTGTTAATAAAGAGGGTCTTGTTCAAGCGGTTTACGTTCCATCTGCGGTTACTACGTGCGGTATTACGTTCTGCATTGAATGTGTTATTCTCTGCGAGGGTGAAAGAGATATATTCATGGTCGCTGCCGTTGTACATATCTAACTTTCCAGTGCGTTACCTTATGCGCCATATTCTGTGAGACCAGAGTAATGTCGGGGATTGCACCAGCTTTTCCCATTCGCCGAAAAGTCGCAGTTGTACGGACGTTGGCTAATACGATACCCGTTCCTGCAGTCGTATCGAGGACTCTGCGACCTCTGGAGTTTGTTGAAGGCATGCCCCACTCTACAGCTCTTGAGTTAAAATCTCCAGCTACAACAAGGTTTCCCTGTAATCGCTTAGCTGTTTCTACAATATCATCGAGTTT
>JAWNKX010000224.1:0-10000 GCA_035041755.1 Cacoxenus indagator | reverse complement strand
AAGTAGTACGACAAGCCGCGAGAGATGATTGCCCTGTTGGATTTTGAGTGCTCCCTCAACGACTTCTTCAATTGCTCCGATTGTAGACCTTCCGGGGCTGAAGCCGTGCTGTCTCATGGAGAGCCCGCCGGCGCTTTCGATCGCTGCAGCCAATCGGGGCTTGATCAGCTTCTCCAGCAACTTACCAGTTGTATTTAGCATACAGAGAGGTCGGTACGCTGATGGCGTTCCTGTGTCCCCTTTGCCTTTGCTGATCAATACCAGTCACTGTATCTTCCAAGATTCTGGAATATTCCACTTCTTATACCCCTGTTGTACATATTAAGCAATATGTGGGGTCGGCTTGCTGTTATTGCTTTTAAGACTTCCGCTGAAATATTATTATTATAAGGCCCGGTGCCTTATTGTTCTTAAGGCAATTGACTGCTTTGACTAATTCGTCTTCGGTGAAGAGCTCTACATGTTTCCCAGTAGTCTGCGGCATTGTGTTTGGTGGTCGAGCCGGATGGGTGGGAAAGAACGTTTTAACTAAGTTGTCCATTTGTTCTTCCTCTATATCAGGGAGTGCGCTGTTAGACATAAGCTTTTCATGACGATTTTATAACCCAAACCACACGGGTCGTAATTTACGTCATTAAAGAGAGCTTTCCATTTGTCCCGCTTTCTGGTATGGATGGCGATATTTAAGCCCTTTTGGCTGTCTTGTACATCTCCCTCTGTATGGTGGTCTCCCCTGCGCCTTGCTCTTGTAAGGAGACCTCTGCATTGGATACACTCTTCTCTCAGAGCTTTTATCTTCTCTGTCTACCAATACACCTCTTGTCCTTGTCTGCGGGGGTTTCCTGCCTTTGGCATATCAGCATTACAGGCAGTTTTTATGGCTTCCATGGTATTATATACTACACTCTGGGTGCTTCCTTTGTGAGAGATATCGAGTAGGCACCTGTCGATTTGGTTAATAAAGAGGGTCTTGTTCAAGCGGTTTACGTTCCATCTGCGGTTACTACGTGCGGTATTACGTTCTGCATTGAATGTGTTATTCTCTGCGAGGGTGAAAGAGATATATTCATGGTCGCTGCCGTTGTACATATCTAACTTTCCAGTGCGTTACCTTATGCGCCATATTCTGTGAGACCAGAGTAATGTCGGGGATTGCACCAGCTTTTCCCATTCGCCGAAAAGTCGCAGTTGTACGGACGTTGGCAAAAAAAAAAAAAAAAAAAAAAAAAAAAAAAAAAAAAAAAAAAAAAAAAAAAAAAAAAAAAAAAAAAAAAAAAAAAAAAAAAAAAAAAAAAAAAAAAAAAAGGTAGGGGGACATGCCTACCGCATTTCACACCGTCGTGTGGTATGTGTGGCTCGCACCCACTAAAACCCCCTCCCCTTCAGGCCTATCACCTCTTCGGAACAGCGTTCGCATTACTTCAAAGTGGGGCCTCTTTCCGCGCTCTGCGCCCGTCTATGAATGAACTGCGTCCTAACAAACCTGTTGTGTCCTTATGTCAAGGTCCTTCTTCTTCAGTCACAAACTTCGTTAACAAAAACTGCCATTTGTTTCCAGTTATCTTCAGTACTGGCCATTTTGCCTACGATGTTGTCGGGTGTGATATGTCCGATCGATTGTGTTAGTCGATTTCGTCTTTCTGCAAATCTTTTACAGTGAAAGACTGTGTGTTCTGCGTTTTCTATTTCGGGGTCTGCGTATACACAACTGGCTTCAGCACTTTTGCCTATTGAGAAGAGGAAGGAACTAAAATATCCATTTCCTCTCAGCATTTGTGTGATGTAGTAATCCACTTCGCCGTGTTTTCTTTGTACTCAAACTTTGATATCAGGTATAAGCCTTTCCGTCCATCTTCCCGTGCTCTCATTAGTCTACCTCTCTTGCCAAAAGTCAAGAGTTTCCTCTTTGCAATGGTCGACTGTTTGTCTCGTTGCTACCCCTGCTTGACGCAGCTCGTAAATCCTCTTTCGCTCGATGGCTAGCAGATGAATCGGCTTCACCCCAGCGATGACAAGTGCTGCTGCTCCAGATACCGTTCGATATGTGCTTATTATCCTCATCGCGCAGGTTCGTTGTACCAACATCAAAGATTTCGCCCTGCATTTCACGTTTAATGTGTTTGCCCAGACGTCGCATCCGTACAACAGGATAGCGTTGATTATGTCCATCAGTAGTCTCTGTCTAGATTGAAGTGGTCCGCCTATATTTGCCATGAGCCTGCTGAGTGATTTGATTGTATCTGCAGCCCTGCATCTCGCGTGATGGATTTGCGCCCTGAACGTCGGCTTTGTATCAAGCCTGACTCCTAAGTATTTCATCACTTTTATCGACCCCATAATAATAATAATAATAATAATAATAATAATAATAATAATAATAATAATAATAATAATAATAATAATAATAATAATAATAATAATAATAATAATAATAATAATAATAATAATAATAATAATAATAATAATAATAATAATAATAATAATAATAATAATAATAATAATAATAATAATAATAATAATAATAATAATAATAATAATAATAATAATAATAATAATAATAATAATAATAATAATAATAATAATAATAATAATAATAATAATAATAATAATAATAATAATAATAATAATAATAATAATAATAATAATAATAATAATAATAATAATAATAATAATAATAATAATAATAATAATAATAATAATAATAATAATAATAATAATAATAATAATAATAATAATAATAATAATAATAATAATAATAATAATAATAATAATAATAATAATAATAATAATAATAATAATAATAATAATAATAATAATAATAATAATAATAATAATAATAATAATAATAATAATAATAATAATAATAATAATAATAATAATAATAATAATAATAATAATAATAATAATAATAATAATAATAATAATAATAATAATAATAATAATAATAATAATAATAATAATAATAATAATAATAATAATAATAATAATAATAATAATAATAATAATAATAATAATAATAATAATAATAATAATAATAATAATAATAATAATAATAATAATAATAATAATAATAATAATAATAATAATAATAATAATAATAATAATAATAATAATAATAATAATAATAATAATAATAATAATAATAATAATAATAATAATAATAATAATAATAATAATAATAATAATAATAATAATAATAATAATAATAATAATAATAATAATAATAATAATAATAATAATAATAATAATAATAATAATAATAATAATAACACAAATATTTTTTTTTTTGTGGGTAGGTAGGGGGACATGCCTACCGCATTTCACACCGTCGTGTGGTATGTGTGGCTCGCACCCACTAAAACCCCCTCCCCTTCAGGCCTATCACCTCTTCGGAACAGCGTTCGCATTACTTCAAAGTGGGGCCTCTTTCCGCGCTCTGCGCCCGTCTATGAATGAACTGCGTCCTAACAAACCTGTTTGTTGTGTCCTTATGTCAAGGTCCTTCTTCTTCAGTCACAAACTTCGTTAACAAAAACTGCCATTTGTTTCCAGTTATCTTCAGTACTGGCCATTTTGCCTACGATGTTGTCGGGTGTGATATGTCCGATCGATTGTGTTAGTCGATTTCGTCTTTCTGCAAATCTTTTACAGTGAAAGACTGTGTGTTCTGCGTTTTCTATTTCGGGGTCTGCGTATACACAACTGGCTTCAGCACTTTTGCCTATTGAGAAGAGGAAGGAACTAAAATATCCATTTCCTCTCAGCATTTGTGTGATGTAGTAATCCACTTCGCCGTGTTTTCTTTGTACTCAAACTTTGATATCAGGTATAAGCCTTTCCGTCCATCTTCCCGTGCTCTCATTAGTCTACCTCTCTTGCCAAAAGTCAAGAGTTTCCTCTTTGCAATGGTCGACTGTTTGTCTCGTTGCTACCCCTGCTTGACGCAGCTCGTAAATCCTCTTTCGCTCGATGGCTAGCAGATGAATCGGCTTCACCCCAGCGATGACAAGTGCTGCTGCTCCAGATACCGTTCGATATGTGCTTATTATCCTCATCGCGCAGGTTCGTTGTACCAACATCAAAGATTTCGCCCTGCATTTCACGTTTAATGTGTTTGCCCAGACGTCGCATCCGTACAACAGGATAGCGTTGATTATGTCCATCAGTAGTCTCTGTCTAGATTGAAGTGGTCCGCCTATATTTGCCATGAGCCTGCTGAGTGATTTGATTGTATCTGCAGCCCTGCATCTCGCGTGATGGATTTGCGCCCCGAACGTCGGCTTTGTATCAAGCCTGACTCCTAAGTATTTCATCACTTTTATCGACCCCATAATAATAATAATAATAATAATAATAATAATAATAATAATAATAATAATAATAATAATAATAATAATAATAATAATAATAATAATAATAATAATAATAATAATAATAATAATAATAATAATAATAATAATAATAATAATAATAATAATAATAATAATAATAATAATAATAATAATAATAATAATAATAATAATAATAATAATAATAATAATAATAATAATAATAATAATAATAATAATAATAATAATAATAATAATAATAATAATAATAATAATAATAATAATAATAATAATAATAATAATAATAATAATAATAATAATAATAATAATAATAATAATAATAATAATAATAATAATAATAATAATAATAATAATAATAATAATAATAATAATAATAATAATAATAATAATAATAATAATAATAATAATAATAATAATAATAATAATAATAATAATAATAATAATAATAATAATAATAATAATAATAATAATAATAATAATAATAATAATAATAATAATAATAATAATAATAATAATAATAATAATAATAATAATAATAATAATAATAATAATAATAATAATAATAATAATAATAATAATAATAATAATAATAATAATAATAATAATAATAATAATAATAATAATAATAATAATAATAATAATAATAATAATAATAATAATAATAATAATAATAATAATAATAATAATAATAATAATAATAATAATAATAATAATAATAATAATAATAATAATAATAATAATAATAATAATAATAATAATAATAATAATAATAATAATAATAATAATAATAATAATAATAATAATAATAATAATAATTATAAAATAATAATAATAATAATAATAATAATAATAATAATAATAATAATAATAATAATAATAATAATAATAATAATAATAATAATAATAATAATAATAATAATAATAATAATAATAATAATAATAATAATAATAATAATAATAATAATAATAATAATAATAATAATAATAATAATAATAATAATAATAATAATAATAATAATAATAATAATAATAATAATAATAATAATAATAATAATAATAATAATAATAATAATAATAATAATAATAATAATAATAATAATAATAATAATAATAATAATAATAATAATAATAATAATAATAATAATAATAATAATAATAATAATAATAATAATAATAATAATAATAATAATAATAATAATAATAATAATAATAATAATAATAATAATAATAATAATAATAATAATAATAATAATAATAATAATAATAATAATAATAATAATAATAATAATAATAATAATAATAATAATAATAATAATAATAATAATAATAATAATAATAATAATAATAATAATAATAATAATAATAATAATAATAAATAATAATAATAATAATAATAATAATAATAATAATAAAAATAATAATAATAATAATAATAATAATAATAAAAATAATAATAATAATAATAATAATAATAATAATAATAATAATAATAATAATAATAATAATAATAATAATAATAATAATAATAATAATAATAATAATAATAATAATAATAATAATAATAATAATAATAATAATAATAATAATAATAATAATAATAATAATAATAATAATAATAATAATAATAATAATAATAATAACACAAATATTTTTTTTTTTGTGGGTAGGTAGGGGGACATGCCTACCGCATTTCACACCGTCGTGTGGTATGTGTGGCTCGCACCCACTAAAACCCCCTCCCCTTCAGGCCTATCACCTCTTCGGAACAGCGTTCGCATTACTTCAAAGTGGGGCCTCTTTCCGCGCTCTGCGCCCGTCTATGAATGAACTGCGTCCTAACAAACCTGTTTGTTGTGTCCTTATGTCAAGGTCCTTCTTCTTCAGTCACAAACTTCGTTAACAAAAACTGCCATTTGTTTCCAGTTATCTTCAGTACTGGCCATTTTGCCTACGATGTTGTCGGGTGTGATATGTCCGATCGATTGTGTTAGTCGATTTCGTCTTTCTGCAAATCTTTTACAGTGAAAGACTGTGTGTTCTGCGTTTTCTATTTCGGGGTCTGCGTATACACAACTGGCTTCAGCACTTTTGCCTATTGAGAAGAGGAAGGAACTAAAATATCCATTTCCTCTCAGCATTTGTGTGATGTAGTAATCCACTTCGCCGTGTTTTCTTTGTACTCAAACTTTGATATCAGGTATAAGCCTTTCCGTCCATCTTCCCGTGCTCTCATTAGTCTACCTCTCTTGCCAAAAGTCAAGAGTTTCCTCTTTGCAATGGTCGACTGTTTGTCTCGTTGCTACCCCTGCTTGACGCAGCTCGTAAATCCTCTTTCGCTCGATGGCTAGCAGATGAATCGGCTTCACCCCAGCGATGACAAGTGCTGCTGCTCCAGATACCGTTCGATATGTGCTTATTATCCTCATCGCGCAGGTTCGTTGTACCAACATCAAAGATTTCGCCCTGCATTTCACGTTTAATGTGTTTGCCCAGACGTCGCATCCGTACAACAGGATAGCGTTGATTATGTCCATCAGTAGTCTCTGTCTAGATTGAAGTGGTCCGCCTATATTTGCCATGAGCCTGCTGAGTGATTTGATTGTATCTGCAGCCCTGCATCTCGCGTGATGGATTTGCGCCCCGAACGTCGGCTTTGTATCAAGCCTGACTCCTAAGTATTTCATCACTTTTATCGACCCCATAATAATAATAATAATAATAATAATAATAATAATAATAATAATAATAATAATAATAATAATAATAATAATAATAATAATAATAATAATAATAATAATAATAATAATAATAATAATAATAATAATAATAATAATAATAATAATAATAATTAATAATAATAATAATAATAATAATAATAATAATAATAATAATAATAATAATAATAATAATAATAATAATAATAATAATAATAATAATAATAATAATAATAATAATAATAATAATAATAATAATAATAATAATAATAATAATAATAATAATAATAATAATAATAATAATAATAATAATAATAATAATAATAATAATAATAATAATAATAATAATAATAATAATAATAATAATAATAATAATAATAATAATAATAATAATAATAATAATAATAATAATAATAATAATAATAATAATAATAATAATAATAATAATAATAATAATAATAATAATAATAATAATAATAATAATAATAATAATAATAATAATAATAATAATAATAATAATAATAATAATAATAATAATAATAATAATAATAATAATAATAATAATAATAATAATAATAATAATAATAATAATAATAATAATAATAATAATAATAATAATAATAATAATAATAATAATAATAATAATAATAATAATAATAATAATAATAATAATAATAATAATAATAATAATAATAATAATAATAATAATAATAATAATAATAATAATAATAATAATAATAATAATAATAATAATAATAATAATAATAATAATAATAATAATAATAATAATAATAATAATAATAATAATAATAATAATAATAATAATAATAATAATAATAATAATAATAATAATAATAATAATAATAATAATAATAATAATAATAATAATAATAATAATAATAATAATAATAATAATAATAATAATAATAATAATAATAATAATAATAATAATAATAATAACACAAATATTTTTTTTTTGTGGGTAGGTAGGGGGACATGCCTACCGCATTTCACACCGTCGTGTGGTATGTGTGGCTCGCACCCACTAAAACCCCCTCCCCTTCAGGCCTATCACCTCTTCGGAACAGCGTTCGCATTACTTCAAAGTGGGGCCTCTTTCCGCGCTCTGCGCCCGTCTATGAATGAACTGCGTCCTAACAAACCTGTTGTGTCCTTATGTCAAGGTCCTTCTTCTTCAGTCACAAACTTCGTTAACAAAAACTGCCATTTGTTTCCAGTTATCTTCAGTACTGGCCATTTTGCCTACGATGTTGTCGGGTGTGATATGTCCGATCGATTGTGTTAGTCGATTTCGTCTTTCTGCAAATCTTTTACAGTGAAAGACTGTGTGTTCTGCGTTTTCTATTTCGGGGTCTGCGTATACACAACTGGCTTCAGCACTTTTGCCTATTGAGAAGAGGAAGGAACTAAAATATCCATTTCCTCTCAGCATTTGTGTGATGTAGTAATCCACTTCGCCGTGTTTTCTTTGTACTCAAACTTTGATATCAGGTATAAGCCTTTCCGTCCATCTTCCCGTGCTCTCATTAGTCTACCTCTCTTGCCAAAAGTCAAGAGTTTCCTCTTTGCAATGGTCGACTGTTTGTCTCGTTGCTACCCCTGCTTGACGCAGCTCGTAAATCCTCTTTCGCTCGATGGCTAGCAGATGAATCGGCTTCACCCCAGCGATGACAAGTGCTGCTGCTCCAGATACCGTTCGATATGTGCTTATTATCCTCATCGCGCAGGTTCGTTGTACCAACATCAAAGATTTCGCCCTGCATTTCACGTTTAATGTGTTTGCCCAGACGTCGCATCCGTACAACAGGATAGCGTTGATTATGTCCATCAGTAGTCTCTGTCTAGATTGAAGTGGTCCGCCTATATTTGCCATGAGCCTGCTGAGTGATTTGATTGTATCTGCAGCCCTGCATCTCGCGTGATGGATTTGCGCCCCGAACGTCGGCTTTGTATCAAGCCTGACTCCTAAGCATTTTATCACTTTTTGTGTCCTTATAATGGTATCGTTGACCCTCATATCAATTTCCACTGGCATCCGGAGTCTAGTGACCAGCAATAGCTCGGTTTTTTCAGTAGCCAACTGAAGGCCTTGTGTGTCAAGCCATTGCTTAACACGTATCATCACCTGGTTAAACTTGCGTTGAGCATGCGTGGTGTTACGTGCAGAGACTACTGCGACTATGTCATCTGCATATCCTAATAAGAAGGAGTCATCAGGCATATCTATGTTGATGATTTCGTCGTAGCTTATATTCCAGAGTTCTGGCCCTAGGATTGATACTTGAGCTGACCCTGACGTTATTTTAACAAACTTCTCGCCTGTTTTGGTCTGATATATCAGCTTCCGACCTTCAAGGTAGCTTTCTATACGCCTCATCAAGTAATTGGGGATACGGAATTTTTTTTCTAGAGCTTTTATTATGTTTTCCTAGTTGACGCTGTTGAATGCGTTCTTGATGTCCAATGTTGCAAGTAGTACGACAAGCCGCGAGAGATGATTGCCCTGTTGGGTTTTGAGTGCTCCCTCAACGACTTCTTCAATTGCTCCGATTGTAGACTTTCCGGTCCTGAAGCCGTGCTGTCTCGATTAGAGCCCGCCGGCGCTTTCGATCTCTGCAGCCAATCGGGGCTTGATCAGCTTCTCCAGCAACTTACCAGTTGTATTTAGCATACAGAGAGGTCGGTACGCTGATGGCGTTCCTGTGTCCCCTTTGCCTTTGCTGATCAATACCAGTCACTGTATCTTCCAAGATTCGGGAATATTCCACTTCGTATACCCCTGTTGTACATATTAAGCAATATGTGGGGTCGGCTTGCTGTTATTGCTTTTAAGACTTCCGCTTAAATATTATCAGAGCCCGGTGCCTTATTGTTCTTAAGGCAATTGACTGCTTTGACTAATTCGTCTTCGGTGAA
>JAWNKX010000223.1:0-80589 GCA_035041755.1 Cacoxenus indagator | reverse complement strand
TCAACACTGCCTCTCTGAACCAAGCTGAGGAGAAATTGTCTAGCTACCTAGATAGATTCCACTCATGGGCCAGGCGCTGGAATATAGCCATATACTCTGAGAAATCACTGCACCTTCACATTAAGGCAAGGCGTCTGTCCGGTTGTGACTTACAACACAAGCATGATTCCGCAAATGGAGCAAATCCGGTATCTCGGTTTGATCCTGGATAAGCGTCTTACCTGGCGTACACACATTAAGGTAGTTACAGCGCGCTGCTACCAAAAGCTCAAGAAAGTAACAAAAGGCTCATCTATCTGCAAGTAGTGGCACCTACTTGGCGCTACGCCATACAAATTTTGGGCACTACTGCTGCCTACAACATCAGAAGAGTGCAGGCGTGTCAGAGCAAGGCTCTCAGAAGATTTACGGGCGCCCCTTGGTACGTCCGCAACATCACGCTGCATAGGGATCTTTCGTGCCAACTGCCGCTATCACTACAGACTTGTGTCGCACCCAAATCCGCTAGCTTCCTCCCTCACCCGTATCTCAACAAGGCGTAGACTGATGAGGCTACAACCGCATGATCTCGCCCTAAGAAGGATACAGCCTTTTATATCATTGCCTTTTCGGCGCAATTTACATCGTTTTTAATTTAGTATAAGACAATTTTTTTTTCATGTCATTATTTATTTAATCAAACAAATATGTTATGCAGTTTACTGCGTTAAATGTTATAATTTAATTATGAAAAAAAAAAAAGTTTACATAAAGTTTCAGTTGTTTGTCGAACGACGCCCATTTTATCTGTAAATAGTTAAGTCATTTTAACCAAGGTTTCAGGTGGATATCTCCACTGGAAGTATTTTTGGCTAGTATAGGGTATAGAGTAGCTAAATGCGCGTTCATTCAAGTGACTTTTGCGTCTGTAGATACCGGCGCATCCATGTGATTCTGATTCTCAGATACCGGATTCTTCTAGACCATTACCCATGGAATCAGCGAGTTTTCTGTCTGATTTGCATAAATGTCGACGCTCTATAATTGGCGAGTGTGAGGTTGGTCGACTGATTACTTGTAGATGGTGTACATAAAGAGGCGGAACAATCGGCATTCCTACTGGGATTCCGTTACTTTTTTTTTCCGTCGAGTGTGTGGGTTGCAGAGTTGCATATTGTTGTGGTAGTATGACATCGGCAACGGCGGCAGCTCTTTAAGTTGCGGCTTATGCATCATTTGTGATGGGGGCATGGCTGAAGGGTAAAACAAAGACGAAGGTCCTCTCGGGAAGCTTCGCTGACTACTTGAATGATATTGACGTGGAATGTTCTTGTTGGTATTATCGCCTGATTGAATACTCGACCGTTGCAACATGACGGGATGGATAACGGATGTACCGAAGGGGCTTTGATTTTCGCAGTATACTGGCGACCTTTTTTCTTTTTTTTTCATTCAGACCTTTATTTGGAGGTGGTGGAACATCGATAGGTTCGCTTATTTGTCGAACACGCATTCGTCTGCCTAATGTAGATATGTTGGCTGAAAATACTTCATACGGACCATGTAATTGGTCCTATGATCCGCTCCAGACTCTATGATTACCACCACCATTGTAAATTAAAGCCTCATCATCATCGACAGATACGTTTAGTACTTCTGGATGATTCACATGAACTGAAAATAGAAATTACGATTACCTACTAACTAGTTATAAGTCAAAAAACTAGATCCCATAAACAAAATCAGTAATACCAATATTAATAGACCAAACCAGTTATGTAACTTTTATGAAGCGCAGATCTACGGAAAATTAAATAATATCGTACAATGTGCACGGATTAAAAAACAAGTATCTACATCAGGACTTATTTAATTAGACATTAGACGCTTCGACATATTTGAATTAATAGAGACACATATTGAGAAATGCCATACTGAACAGTACCAGACCTTATTCGAGGATTTTGACAAACACTGGCAAGCAGCATCACGCAGCAGTCGATTTAGAAGAGCAAT
Organism: Cacoxenus indagator; assembly: GCA_035041755.1. Taxonomy (NCBI): domain Eukaryota; kingdom Metazoa; phylum Arthropoda; class Insecta; order Diptera; family Drosophilidae; genus Cacoxenus; species Cacoxenus indagator. The sequence goes on along the minus strand of JAWNKX010000223.1, from coordinate 78,594 downwards.
AGGGGGAATAGTTCTTGATTAGGATACCTGGAATAGAGTTTAATAAGGTTAGGGAAGTCAAAAACCAATGTAGTGACAGCAAAATCATAATAATGGGTGACCCAAACATAAGAATCGGGCAGGTGCAGCAAGTGAGTACGGACCTTGTGTTAACTTCATTTACAGCGAGAATAGAAAGCAGGTGTTCACAAGATCAAACTATTAATGCCAGCGGAAAAGACTTGCTCAACTTTTGTGACGACCATGGACTTTTGATCCTTAATAGTAGAATAAAAGGCGATACCGAAGGCCGATACCCCTAACATATATGTGCAATTTCCTTCTCAATGGTCGAGGATTTCGCCGTTGAAGATAAAATATGGTCAAACCACATGCCCATCCACCTAACGCTGAAAATTGACACTATAACTACACCAATACGAAATCTAAACCTTTTGCCCAAACTGATATGGAAAAAACAGTACAAAGAAAGATACGTGTTCAATTTAAATGTACATCTAAATGCGACAAAACACGAGAAATCTAAAGTAGAGCTTTCGGACATATGTGCAATAATCAAATCATCGACACCTAACCAAATGACTATGACAAATAAATATAAGAGTAAATGGTTTGTCGCACAATGCAAGAAAGCTAGGGATAAGACATACATGAAATTATAAATATGCTATCAAAAGTCAAAGTGAACAAAGCTCCAGGGCAGGACAGAGTGCCATACGAATGTTTTATTAATGCTTCGAACGAGTTTTTAAATCAAATAGCAAAAACCTTCACAAATATTGTAAACAATAGCAAACTAGATATCGCATTCATGACAAGCATAATATTTCCTATTTTTAAAGAGGGAGATCCAACCCAATCCGAGAATTATGTGGGAATCTCATTTATGAACTGCTCAGCCAAAATTTTGATGAGAATTGTGAATGAGCGTCTTACAGCCTGGGTTACTAAAAATAATAGTCTTAACGAATATCAAGCTGTATTTAGGAAAAAATATTCAACGATTGATAATATCTACAACATATATGCAATAGTCCAATTAAAGTTTGCTCAGAAAAAGAAAGTCTATGCATTTGTTGTAGACTTTACAGCAGAGTGTGACAAAATACCACGTAACCTAATATTTAAACTTCATCAATTAGGCGTTTCAACTAAAATTTTAAAATTCATTGAAACCATATACAGATAAACTAAAAGTGCGGTACGTATCGGAACCGAATTGTCTAATGAATTCCAAACACAGAGTGGGGTTAAACTGGGATGTTTACTGTCACCTTCGATATTTGCAATATATTTAAACAATCTCAATGACAATCTAAGGGGTGGACTTCGAGCCGATAATATGAATATGACTCCTGCTATATGCAGACGATATAGTGATCCTTGCAGACAACATCAAGACGCTGCAGTGTATGATAAATAGATTGGAAGCGTACTGTGATATTTGGGGAATGGATGTTAAAAATTCAGAGATAATGACGTTCCGTAGAGGAGGTACCATCAGCCGGAGAAAAGCTGTATTTTAAAGGAGCGGAGGTTAAAGTGGTAACAAAATACAAATATGTAGGAGTAACATTGACCACGAATATGTCGTTTGTGACCCATATCTTAAACAAGAGGGTAGAGTCAAAGGTAGCAATAAACTTGACCTGGAAATCATTTCTTGGCAAAATCAATTTTACACTGACTGCAAAATGGAATCTTTTTAGTGCTGCATGTAGGTTCATCCAAACTTATGGAGCCGAAGTGTGGGGTTGTTCATACTACAATGGAGTAAATACATTACAGAGTTACTTCGTCAAGCAGGTATTACAATTGCCAGAATGCACTCCTAACTACATAATTGCCATAGAAACAGGAATCGAAGACGCCTACTTATACACAATAAATTTACACCTAAAATACATAACAAGAACTTTATATGTCTACAACTGCAATAGATTGCCACATATTCTAACAAAAGTATTAATGACAAAAGGAACTCTCTGGCATACACAACTTCGGGATTATATGCAAATTTTTAGTATGCACTTAACAAACAGATTGACTCGGAGGGCATGGTCTAGACTTAAAGAAAGGGGTGACAATTTTAACAACAGTCAAACGCAAAGCACAAGATCGTGGATAATGAAGGTGCGAGATCATCTCTTGTGAAATGGGAGTCCACACCAGGTCAGCAGAGCGAAATTATGCACATTATGCAATATGAAAGAGGAAGAAAATATACGTCACTTTCTTGGCAGATGTCCAGCACTTAGGGAATTGAATTGTAGATACTTGGGGAAATCTTAACTAACAGAGAAACTTTGAACAGTATGGGAGATGATAATTGGGCAAATCTAGTAAAGTATGTAAAACTAGCTATAAAAAGAATAAAAAATTCCAAGCTTATGACAAGTCTTTCAAGGATCTGAAATCCATCAATTTATCGCCCAAGCGAAGACGGCGTAACTCGCCCAAATCACTCACTTCATTGGCATCTTCGAATCCAACAAACCCTTCTACTTCTAATATACCCATACCCACAACTAATTTTACTACGCCCATGGCGCAGTTCGAACTACCGGTGCCTAGTCCAGTAGACGGTAACTTAATTCCTTATGCATCTGTCGTGCAGCGCAAGCCGGATGACATTGCGTATAGTCTTCGAGCCTCGATAGACCCTAAAATGTTTGTCGCTGTACCGCTCTTAAAGGCAATTTTTGTGTTTAGGCAGGCCGAGGACACTGCGGAAGCTGACGTTAAGCATTATATCTCTTCCAAACTGCCTTCGGTCACTAGCATTAATATTGACAAATTCAAATTTAAAATATATATCTCATCATTCAAGATTCCTGTACCCGCTGGTTTTTATAACCAATTTTTAGGTTCTAGTTTTTTGGCTGCTGGTTGTGTTGTTCACGAATTTAACGCCAAAAAACGTGCTAACATTGGTATCAATGAAAGGCTCCCTCATATTGTTCCTCCAACGAACATAACCTTAAACACTAGCGCCTCTGATAATCTTCCAAAAAACTGAGTCTTTGCTCTTCTCATGCTGTTGTTCCAACTCTCACTTCCTCTATACATAAACTAATTATTCATTTTCAGAATGTCAGAGGCCTAAATTTCAAAATTACTAAACTTTTTTCAAATAGTTTTTCTTTCTATTCTGACATTATTTTATTTGTCGAAACTTGGCTGCGTCCGGAAGTTTTAAATTCTGAGTTATTTAACAGTAAGTTCACAACTTATAGAAAAGTTCGTATTAAACGCATTGGGGGCGGAGTGCTGATCTCTGTTAAGGAATCGTATTCCTCAGTCCATTAACAATACTGACGATATTGAGTTCATTTGTAAAAGTTCGCTTACTAATTCACACCTATTTTTAACTTGCTCCTATATTGCTCCTACATCCGATGAATCGGTTTACAATGTCCATTTTACTGCTATTAAAGAAGTCATTTCATTGGTCAAAGATTCTGATAAAGTCTTAATTATGGGAGACTTCAACCTTCCTTATATTTCTTGGTCCGATAATTGCAACTCAGTTATTTCATTAACGAGTTGCGAATTTTTTGTTTTCCTTTCACCCAGTTAACTATGTATCAAATAGCAAAAACAGAATTCTAGATCTGGTCTTTACCGACAGTCTGCTTCAAAAATACTGACTACGTTAAACTCAACCGTCTGCTTATTAACACTGGCTGGTCCTATTCCTGCGAAAATGTTAAACCTAAATGTAAAACCCAAACACCACCGTGTTTTCTCTCGATCTTATTCAATTAAAAAACTTAAAAAACATACTATTTAAAAAATTCAAAAGATCTGGCTCTTCCGTTGATTACGCTACCTACGCAATATCTCGTTATAATTTTCAACACCATCATAATCTTTGCTACTCGCCATATATTACCTCTGTCAAAGAGGACATAAAACGCGATCCTAAAATTTTCTTCAATTTCATTAATATTAGCACAGGGTGGAGTCATTTCCTACCTGTATGAAACTGAATGGTGTTGAAGGTTGCAACGATGTTGAATTTTCAAATCTGTTTGCAAATTTTTTTCAAAGCACATATACTAATTTTAATAAAAACTTCAATAATCACAATCCATATTCTTAAAGTAATTTTAACCAATTGAATATGCCGGTAATCGAATATGATACAGTTTATATTATTTAAAAGCCATAAAACTAAATTTTTTACCGGTTCCGGATGGTGTACCTAGTTCTATTATAAGCTGTGTGCTAATGCTTTGCATAGACCAATCTGCAAACTGTTTGACATTTCCTTGAATACCTCTATTTTACCTAGTATTTGGAAACAATCTTATATTATTCCTCTCCATAAAAATGGTAATAAAGCTGATATTTCAAATTACAGAGGGATCTCTAAAAAACATATAATTACCGATCAGATTCAGCATTTCGTTCTTCCTTTGTTGAGTACTTTTCAATATGGGTTTACTAAAAAGCGGTCAACTATGACCAATTTATTAGAATTTACTTCTCTAGTTAATCTTAGCTTTTGTCAACAGGGCCAAATGGACGTTATTTACAGTGAATTCAGTAAGGCCTCTGACAGTGTTTGTCATTCCTTACTTCTTCATTAACTGGATGCCTTTGGTATTCCACCCAACCTGGTCAGTTGGATTACTTCCTACCTAACGTCCAGCACTTAAAATGTATTGTTTAAAACAGTCACCTCCGAGACTATTTGTGTAACCTCCGGTGTACCTCAGGGCAGTCACCTTGGACCGCTGTTATTCAATATTTTTATAAACGATTTGCCAGTTGCAATTAAAAATTCTCACGTGTTAATGTACGCTGACGATGTGAAGTTATGCATGTCTATTTTATCTCCTGTCCATTTAAAGTTTCTTCAAGATGACCTTGACCCTTTATATCGTTGGTGCTCTATAAATTTTCTTTCACTTAATTGTGAAAAATGTAAGCTTATGTCGTTCTATAGTAAAAATGTGATTGTAAATAATTATCGTATCAACGATCACTTACTAGAACGTGTTTCACAATTTAATGATCTATGGGTATTGATGGACCCAAAGCTGCATTTCGGGTGCCACATTTACTCATCCGTCAATAAGGCTGGGGTGTGTTAGGATACATTAAACGGTGGTGTAGGGAATTTAATGATCCTTGTACCACTAAATTGCTGTACACATCGTTAGTTATACCTATTTTGGAATACACATCTTGTGTATGGGATCCCCAGTTTAGAATTTATAGCGATCACATTGAACCAGTACAAAAACAATTTTTACTGTTTGCACTGCGTAACATGCACTGGGATCCAAATGTCCACCTTCCGTCCTATCGATGCCGCCTAAAGCTTATCCAACTACCTTTGTTGGCCAGTCTTAGAACTACTCTCGGTGTGATGTTTCTACATAATTTGTTGGTAGTGTCTATTCTCCTTTGTTGCTTGGTAACATAAACTTTAACGTTCCTTCTGGGATTACTAGAGGTTATATTCCAATTTATATTGGTTTCTGTAGAACTACTTACCAATCATACAATTTGCACTATAACTTAGTATCCATCTCTACATCTTCTGATAATTTAAAATCTATCCTATTATCTTTCCTCAACACATAGTAAATAATGTTCTCTTCAATGAACTCACAGTTCGTCACACATGTTTACTTGTTTAAATCTTTATTGTTATGGTATGTAATGAACTCTAAGTTGGATCATAACTTTAGTTCGTCTTGCGTGCTTATTTGTTGGAGGCTAATGATGTTCTTATCTGTAGCCAAATACGTAGTTTGTAGCTTTGGTATAGCATGTTCACCAAAGAAATTAGCAATTAAGACCAGCTGAGCCCAGTATACTACTATGTAACTGGGTGAATTTTGATTTCACACTAAAATGTTTGTCGCTGTACCGCTCTTAAAGGCAATTTTTGTGTTTAGGCAGGCCGAGGACACTGCGGAAGCTGACGTTAAGCATTATATCTCTTCCAAACTGCCTTCGGTCACTAGCATAAATATTGACAAATTCAAATTTAAAATATATATCTCATCATTCAAGATTCCTGTACCCGCTGGTTTTTATAACCAATTTTTAGGTTCTAGTTTTTTGGCTGCTGGTTGTGTTGTTCACGAATTTAACGCCAAAAAACGTGCTAACATTGGTATCAATGAAAGGCTCCCTCATATTGTTCCTCCAACGAACATAACCTTAAACACTAGCGCCTCTGATAATCTTCCAAAAAACTGAGTCTTTGCTCTTCTCATGCTGTTGTTCCAACTCTCACTTCCTCTATACATAAACTAATTATTCATTTTCAGAATGTCAGAGGCCTAAATTTCAAAATTACTAAACTTTTTTCAAATAGTTTTTCTTTCTATTCTGACATTATTTTATTTGTCGAAACTTGGCTGCGTCCGGAAGTTTTAAATTCTGAGTTATTTAACAGTAAGTTCACAACTTATAGAAAAGTTCGTATTAAACGCATTGGGGGCGGAGTGCTGATCTCTGTTAAGGAATCGTATTCCTCAGTCCATTAACAATACTGACGATATTGAGTTCATTTGTAAAAGTTCGCTTACTAATTCACACCTATTTTTAACTTGCTCCTATATTGCTCCTACATCCGATGAATCGGTTTACAATGTCCATTTTACTGCTATTAAAGAAGTCATTTCATTGGTCAAAGATTCTGATAAAGTCTTAATTATGGGAGACTTCAACCTTCCTTATATTTCTTGGTCCGATAATTGCAACTCAGTTATTTCATTAACGAGTTGCGAATTTTTTGTTTTCCTTTCACCCAGTTAACTATGTATCAAATAGCAAAAACAGAATTCTAGATCTGGTCTTTACCGACAGTCTGCTTCAAAAATACTGACTACGTTAAACTCAACCGTCTGCTTATTAACACTGGCTGGTCCTATTCCTGCGAAAATGTTAAACCTAAATGTAAAACCCAAACACCACCGTGTTTTCTCTCGATCTTATTCAATTAAAAAACTTAAAAAACATACTATTTAAAAAATTCAAAAGATCTGGCTCTTCCGTTGATTACGCTACCTACGCAATATCTCGTTATAATTTTCAACACCATCATAATCTTTGCTACTCGCCATATATTACCTCTGTCAAAGAGGACATAAAACGCGATCCTAAAATTTTCTTCAATTTCATTAATATTAGCACAGGGTGGAGTCATTTCCTACCTGTATGAAACTGAATGGTGTTGAAGGTTGCAACGATGTTGAATTTTCAAATCTGTTTGCAAATTTTTTTCAAAGCACATATACTAATTTTAATAAAAACTTCAATAATCACAATCCATATTCTTAAAGTAATTTTAACCAATTGAATATGCCGGTAATCGAATATGATACAGTTTATATTATTTAAAAGCCATAAAACTAAATTTTTTACCGGTTCCGGATGGTGTACCTAGTTCTATTATAAGCTGTGTGCTAATGCTTTGCATAGACCAATCTGCAAACTGTTTGACATTTCCTTGAATACCTCTATTTTACCTAGTATTTGGAAACAATCTTATATTATTCCTCTCCATAAAAATGGTAATAAAGCTGATATTTCAAATTACAGAGGGATCTCTAAAAAACATATAATTACCGATCAGATTCAGCATTTCGTTCTTCCTTTGTTGAGTACTTTTCAATATGGGTTTACTAAAAAGCGGTCAACTATGACCAATTTATTAGAATTTACTTCTCTAGTTAATCTTAGCTTTTGTCAACAGGGCCAAATGGACGTTATTTACAGTGAATTCAGTAAGGCCTCTGACAGTGTTTGTCATTCCTTACTTCTTCATTAACTGGATGCCTTTGGTATTCCACCCAACCTGGTCAGTTGGATTACTTCCTACCTAACGTCCAGCACTTAAAATGTATTGTTTAAAACAGTCACCTCCGAGACTATTTGTGTAACCTCCGGTGTACCTCAGGGCAGTCACCTTGGACCGCTGTTATTCAATATTTTTATAAACGATTTGCCAGTTGCAATTAAAAATTCTCACGTGTTAATGTACGCTGACGATGTGAAGTTATGCATGTCTATTTTATCTCCTGTCCATTTAAAGTTTCTTCAAGATGACCTTGACCCTTTATATCGTTGGTGCTCTATAAATTTTCTTTCACTTAATTGTGAAAAATGTAAGCTTATGTCGTTCTATAGTAAAAATGTGATTGTAAATAATTATCGTATCAACGATCACTTACTAGAACGTGTTTCACAATTTAATGATCTATGGGTATTGATGGACCCAAAGCTGCATTTCGGGTGCCACATTTACTCATCCGTCAATAAGGCTGGGGTGTGTTAGGATACATTAAACGGTGGTGTAGGGAATTTAATGATCCTTGTACCACTAAATTGCTGTACACATCGTTAGTTATACCTATTTTGGAATACACATCTTGTGTATGGGATCCCCAGTTTAGAATTTATAGCGATCACATTGAACCAGTACAAAAACAATTTTTACTGTTTGCACTGCGTAACATGCACTGGGATCCAAATGTCCACCTTCCGTCCTATCGATGCCGCCTAAAGCTTATCCAACTACCTTTGTTGGCCAGTCTTAGAACTACTCTCGGTGTGATGTTTCTACATAATTTGTTGGTAGTGTCTATTCTCCTTTGTTGCTTGGTAACATAAACTTTAACGTTCCTTCTGGGATTACTAGAGGTTATATTCCAATTTATATTGGTTTCTGTAGAACTACTTACCAATCATACAATTTGCACTATAACTTAGTATCCATCTCTACATCTTCTGATAATTTAAAATCTATCCTATTATCTTTCCTCAACACATAGTAAATAATGTTCTCTTCAATGAACTCACAGTTCGTCACACATGTTTACTTGTTTAAATCTTTATTGTTATGGTATGTAATGAACTCTAAGTTGGATCATAACTTTAGTTCGTCTTGCGTGCTTATTTGTTGGAGGCTAATGATGTTCTTATCTGTAGCCAAATACGTAGTTTGTAGCTTTGGTATAGCATGTTCACCAAAGAAATTAGCAATTAAGACCAGCTGAGCCCAGTATACTACTATGTAACTGGGTGAATTTTGATTTCACTTGAGCTTGCCCCATGTGAGATCAGTGTGTGGTAATTGCGTACCTGCCAAGTCAGTAAAAAAAAATAAAAATAAAAAAATACAGAAAAATTATAAGACGAATTTAATAATTAAGTAAAATTGTATGTAATAATTTAATTTATTTATGTATTAGACCCGGAGAAAACCCAAACGGTGAACGATCCGCTATTTCGATAAAACGGGACAGGTGGGTGTAGTAAATGAGAGGGTTGACAAATGAATTCTAATTATCGTAATTCATTAACAGATATATATTTAATTTTAGTTTTTATTCAATTTTTATAAGCATATGTCTAGGCCGACAGAAAGGAGCTATGCCAATTAACGTTCTTTAAATTGTCTTAAAAATACTAAATTAATTGTTAGCTAATGATTTTATAATGGGTGGACTCACTGTGGCACAATCAGCCCTACTACGTAATGTATATATACCACAGTGTTAAGATAAAGAACCACTACTACTACTATCTTGCCGTCAATTTACTGAACAATAGTCTATACACTCGCAGGCTCAAGCGTTTCCATCCTTTGGATCCCCACATTTAGCACACCTGAGGACTGAGGACTAAGTGTCATCTCTCTCTCTTATAACTTGAACAACAACTCACATGTCAATTTTATTTCACTTTTATTTATATGATCTCCTTCGGTAGAGTAGCAAATAAAGTTGATAGTTATAAAAACAAAAAATAAAAATAAATCTCTTAAAATTTTACATAAAGTTTTAGTTGTTTGTCGAACCACGCCCATTTTATCTGTAAATAGTTAAGTAATTTTTATACAGGCGTAACCAAAGTTTCAGGTGGATATCTCCACTGGAAGTATTTTTGGCCGCTGACTCCATACAAGTCCGACCAGTGTGTATTCGTAGGATAGGGTGTGTTTAAGAAATTTTTCTTATTTCCAATTATCCCAACAAAAGGTTTGAATTCTAACCTAAAATTTACTGTGACCCCTAAAATTGGAGTGAAATTGGGGAGAACGAGTTTTTTGTGACACCAATACAAATATGAACGTTTTTAATTAGAGTTGCAGTCAACGCTCGATAGTGTGCACCCTCGGTAGTATTAACGAACTTCTTTTACACTCGGTTCTGAGCAAGTTTGTTGTAGAAACAAGACAGTGAGAAAATAAATCTGCATTCCTTTGCGACTGAATCCATACTGTGAATCAGAATACGTGCCTTATGCGGAAGCTGATAACACAGCGTTAAATCAAAACTACTCATAAGCCCACAAGAGATAAAACTTTTATGGCAAAACAGACTGCCGTTTTTCGTGTAATAAAAAATAAAGGAAAAAAACTATAAATTTGTTGTTGAAATAAAAACATTTTACAACAAAAAAATAATCAGAAAAACAAATCAAAGTATAGGCACTTAAATTTAAAAAAAAATAAAATGTAACATTCGGTAGTGTTAACAGTTCTGCTATTCGATACTATCGAACTGTTAACACTATAGTATAGTTCATAATATCGAGCGTCGGTTGTATTTAACTATTTTTGTTGACATGGGAATGTATCAACAGAACAACCACCAAATCTACCACCTGTCCTTAAATTATCTTCTAGGCTTTCCAAAACTGCTTGAGTGTCTCACACTATGAAACGATGTCGAGCCTCCGCTGCAGTTTATCATATGCAGACCACTCTTTCTGACGTTGCGCTGGAAAGATGTTGATCCCATGTGAGGTTCATCTACGCTGTCGTTCAGATCGAGGCCAGCAATCATTTGCGCGATCTCTCTTTCCTTTTTCATGTCTGGAGGGTGGTTAAACTGAAGGCTAGCGAGCGATCCATGACTTCTGCTGCGATGTTCCTGCCGTATAGAGTAGCTAAATGCGCGTTCATTCAAGTGACCTTTGCGTCTGTAGATACCGGCGCATCCAGGTGAATCTGATTCTGAGTTACCGGATTCTTCTAGACCATTACCCATGGAATTAGCGAGTTTTCTGTCTGATTTGCATAGATGTCGACGCTCGATAATTGGCGATTGTGAGGTTGGTGGACTGATTACTTGTGGATGGTAAACATAAAGAGGCGGAACAATCGGCATGCCTACTGGGAATCCGTTACTTTTTTTTTTTTTTTCGTCGAGTGTGTGGGTTGCAGAGTTGCATATTGTTGTGGTAGTATGACTGGCATCTGCAACGGCGGCAGCCCGTTAAGTTGCGGCTTATGTATCATTTGTGATGGGGGCATGCCTGAAGGGTAAAACAAAGACGAAGGTCCTCTCGGGAAGCTTCGCTGACTACTTGAATGATATTGACGTGGAATGTTCTTGTTGGTATTATCGCCTGATTGAATACTCGACCGTTGCAACATGACGGGATGGTAGGCTTTCGCAATAACGGATGTATCGGAGAAGCTTTGATTTTCGCAGTATACTGGCGACCTTTTTTCTTTTTTTTTCATTCAGACCTTTATTTGGAGGTGGTGGAACATCGATAGGTTCGCTTATTTGTCGAACACGCATTCGTCTGCCTATTGTAGATATGTTGGCGGAAAACACTTCATATGGACCATGTAATTGGTCCTGTGATCCGCTCCAGACTCTATGATTACCACCACCATTGTAAGTTGAAGTCTCATCATCATCGACGGATACGTTTAGTACTTCTGTTTGATTCATATGAACTGAAAATAAAAAAAATTAAATATTTTAGATTCACACAGACACATTATTTGTATATATTATATCGTATATCTATATATATAAAACAAAGGTGTATATGTGTAAAATCTTTGTTCCTATGTTCAAGTATCAGGCTTGACTGAATTAATTGAATTGAAGTCGGAAGATCCCATCCATTTTTTTTTTTTGTATGAAATAAATATTGCTTAATTAGTTTGCCACTCGGCGAGCATGCCAAAAGGCAGCAACGCGCCGGATAACGTTTAGTATATAAATAGAACAAAGTGGGGTTAGTTACAATATTTATAACTCAAGAACGGCTGGACCAATTTTAATTATCTCTGATTCGACTCCGCCCCCAATAGCAGAATAATTTCTAAAATATCGAAATATTTCACGGAAAAAAATTGAAGCTGCCTGTCCGTATAAAAAGTATATAAAGGTTACCGGTCAATTTATTTGGTGCGAGAGTTATTAGTGCCATTCACTAACTTTGTAAACTGTGGAATTTCTCAAATCGTTGTTGTTGTTGAGTAAACTGATAAAAAATACATACAAATCAACTGTTCTTCGTAAACAAGATTATCGTAAAACATAATTATTGAAAACAATTATGGTTAAGTTAATAAAATTAAACTAACTTAAACTTTTTTCTTGCTTTTGTGTTGTGTATTAAACAACGCATATTGCGTGCATTTTTTTTTTTCAACTTCACTTACCTTTTTATAAAACAATCTATATTTTCACGTGTTAGCCTAACAAAAATGTAAAAGAGCAGCTGTTCGATTTTTCACACTGATGCTGTGACAGCTTCAATTTAAAGGCGTTCAAGCATTTTATTAACAATTTATTTAACAATTAATATTTTTCTATTCCTTTAACTTTGTAAACTGTGGAATATTAAAAAATATTATTTTAAAATGTTGCGAATCAGAAGATTTAATCTTTCCCAACCAAACCCTATTGCAATTAGGCTTCGGAACATTGCTAATCAATCCAATGACGAAGAACGGGAAATTGCACGAGAAGAGCGCCGCGTTATAGTATGGCCTGACTTCATGTTTCTCAAACAAAAGACCAGAGAGAGGCAGGCAGCCCGTGAAACGATTGGGTTGGCAATGAAAAATCTTCCATTTTATAGCACAGATCAACAACGACATAATCTTCGACGCGAAAGTAGAAATGCTTCAAGTGTTGAATTGAATCTATACGATTGCACAATTGATTACAGCTCGTATCCTTTCATTCGCATTGGTCCAATGGACGTTGATTCCGTTAAAATCTTCGACTTCCCTTAACTCCAAACACTGGCACCGTTGATAATACTCCAAAAAACTCCTATCATTTAGTCGCTCCAACTCTTTTTCCACTGTTTATTTAATATAAATATTATGGTATTTAAAAATTAATGGTATTAAAATTAACCCAGTTACATAGTACACTGGGTACAGCTGCTCTTATTTCTACTTTTTTTATTCAGCATGCGATACCTAAGCTAATATCTACGTTCTATATGGCCATAGCCAAAATATCATCAGCCTTTTACAACCAAGCATTCAAAAATTAAACTGCAGCGAAGAATTAAAAAGAAGACAAGTAAGAAAATACTTAGGCTTAAATAAGAAATACAAGCAGTGTTAACCAACAGACTCATAGAATAGATATTTGTTAGGAGTTGAGATAGGATAAAAGGTTAGATTTTAAGTTATCAGATGGTGGAGAAATAAACACCAGGTTATAATGCTTGACACAAGATACGAAATGCATCATGCTGCTGATAAATAGTTTTACAGAAACAAACAAAATTGGGAATAGATACTCCCAACAATTAAATTATGCAAAAACATTACCTCGAGAGTCGTTCTAGGATTGGACAATGTAGGTAGTTGGATAAGCCTTAGGCGACATCGATAGGATGAAAGGTGAGTGGTAGAACCCCAATGTAAATTAAGCAGTGCAAAGAATAAGAATTGCTTTTGAACTGATTCTGGGCAATCACTGTACTTGTTAAGCTGTGGGTCCCATAAATAGTATCCATATGCTAAAATAGGTCTTACTAAGGATGTGGACAGTAATTGAGTGGTGTAGGGATCATTAACCTCTTTTTTTTACAACGTTTATTGAATCCTAATAAGCCTCTAGTCTTAATGATGGAAGAGAAAATGTGAACCAAAGCGTTTGATCCATCAATACTCCGAGATCGTTAAATTGAGAGCCACGTTCTAGTATTTAACCGTTAATAAGATTTTTACCGTTGAAGGACATGACCTTACATTTGTCATAATTAGGTTAAAGGTAGTTAATAGAGCACCATTGAGGTAAGGAGTAAGGGATTATCTTGAAGAAACCTTAATTGGATTGGGGATGTGACGGATATAAAAAGTTTCACATCCATAGCATAAATCAGGACGTTAGAGTATTTTATTGCAGCCGGCAAATTGTTTGTAAAAATATTAAATAATAGTAGTCCAAGGTGACTACCCTGAAGGATACCTGAAGCTAAACGAATAGTATTGGATATTGCCGTGTTAAAGATAACTCTTTGAGTTCTAGAGGTTAGATAAAAGGTAATCCAACTGACTAAGTTTGGTGGAATACCAAAGGCATCCAATTTATTAATGAGTAAGGAATGGTAAACGCTGTCAAATGCTTTTCTGAATGACACACTGTTTAACAATACCTCTGTAAATTGAAATATCCGTCTTACTGCCTTGTTTATGCAGAGCAATGATATACGATTGCTTTCAAATGCTAGGTAGAATAGGAGTACACTAGTATTACCTTCCTATTCTGAGTACTCTATCAAATGACCTAATATACTTTAATAGACAGTAGTGATAAAACATTTTTACTGGAAAATATTAAGGCTTTTTACACTATTTATTACTACTTTTTTAACGCCTCCTCATAAGGTGGTGCCAAAATTTTTGCTACAATATTTCGCACACTATTAACACACTGCTGACATGGAGACATGGGGGCCTGCATGGCGATTGATCGGGAAACTACTGACTGTTTAAAACATGCATTGGACCAATAGCGCAACAATCAAGTTCGTAATGTAGTGCTGGCTTTACCTCCTCGAGGTGGTCCCCGGGCAACTACGTGTATAAATCCTTATACATGTAGACCAAAGTTGCAAGTGCGAGATTGTCTAGGGTATTATGCCTAACCTGGTAACCTGGGCCAGCAATCCGCGTTACCGAAACAAACCCGCTACGGAAACCGACACAATGCCACGGATAAGGACTGATTACACGATCTTTGGCTATCATACCCGGACTAAGATTGGTTTCTGGAATGTGAAGACGCTCCTTGACTCTCAGAGTAAAGGACCTCAGAATGCCAGATTCCTTCAACTAGAGCATGAGTTTATGCGATATAAACTGGACATATTGGGAGTAAGCGAGATAAGATGGTTAGATGCGGGTGAGTGCCAATTCTCAACGCGTAACACTGTATTACTCTACTCCAGTGCTACGCCCCCACGGATAGTTCGTTTGATGAAGAAAAGGTGTTCGGAGTTTAGATTAATGAATCTAATTAAATACCTTTTACTCAATTTATGCTTAACACTCACACAATTCAATTCCCCATAATTTTGTTTTTTGGTTTATGCTAATGTAATCTATGCTTAAGACTTATTTCCCTCTCTCTCTCTGTTGTTAACTCATTTTAAAACTTGCTTCCTGGCCTCGGCATCGAAAGAACGTATCGCGATAATCACCACATCAGCAATCAATCACGCATTGATTTTCACACGTTTATTTACTATTAAATTATGAAATTTTGAATTAAATATAGTTTCTTTTGTTTCGCAAATTTAAGGCTAACGAAAAAGCTCGTAAGCGCAACATTTTGGTGACCCCGATGTGATTTCGGTCGTGTTTGTCGTTTGCATTAAAAACATTTCGGCTCTGCATTGGGCCACGCAAATTTGAACATTCGGTTGGTAGCTTATATACAAAGAATTTCATGTTTAGAACATTCGGTTCTTAATACATGCATATGTGTTATCTTCGCTAAACATTTATAAAGATTGTTGGACAATTATTTAGCAAAGTGTTGTAAGATTGAAAACCACTTGGTAACGCCTGAAAAGGGTGAAGTGTTGTAGTCGTTGGTCGAACAGAAAGTGCATAGACTTTCCAAGTACATAAGTGCCGTTTCGTACGGGAACATTTCTTAGTTCAGTAACTTTACCGCACTTAGATTTTTTTTGGAAATTTCGAGTATAGTAATAAACGTTTTATTAGGTCAAATATGTCAATAGACAATAATGCCAAGTTGTTTAAACTGAAAGCTGCCGTATTTTTTTAAGCAATTGGAAAACTCAAAGGACTGGTTATATGCATATCCTATTGCTACATTGTCTAACGTAGACTTAAATGTGCGGTTAAAGATAGTGAAAAACTATCAAGGCGCATTATAAAATGCGTCGCATATATCGTCGCATCAAAAAATGTTTAAAAAATACCCCGTTGTGTGCACTATTCACTTTGCATCGTTCGTTTACAGTTCTCTACATACTTCGTCGCATCGCTTTACCCGCTAGAACTTTCGCATCTTTCGTTCGTAGTCTTTGCATACTTCGTCGCATCGCTTCGCCCGCTAGAACATCATTGGATCGTTCTTTGCAGTGCTGCCATGCTCACTTCGTCACACCGTTTCGTTTTATCTGTGCTTTGCCCCGCGGGTTGCTCGTTACCCGCACGACAACGAAAGCAAGCGCTGCACAGTTTCGCTTGTTTTTGGGCTTCTATGAGCGAATCATAATCGCATGCAAGCCCCCGTACCCGTTTGTAAGTTACGCAATTCATACCGATGAGTTATAAATAATTTTGCATTGCGGCGCTCGCATAAACGTGGAAGGTGATGGTACAGTACAAACACAAATTGCTCAACGATTGCGATTCTACAAACGCAAGGTTTCTTCAATTTTCGGGCAACTTATGGCACATAAGTCATTTTTGACCGAAGCTAGTGTGCGCGAGCTACATGAAGCTTCAATCAAATTGCACCTTGAAGATCAGATCGCATACAAGCTTAATTTGATGCGATGCACGACAAATTGGAGGGCCTCGATATAGATGAGATGGACTTTTACCACACAGCGCATCATAGGAGCCGCAGTCAATTGTTGTGGTGTCTAAAGCAAGGTCGCACTTACCAGAAATAAAGTTGCTTAAATTTGATGGGTCTAACATAGGTTGGACAAATTTTTTCTCGTTGTTCATGTCGATTGTGGGCCGTGAAAAATACATGCCCAAAATCCAAAAATTGCAACACTTACACGCATGTTTGACGGGTCCCGCGCTGGAGACTGTGCGTTCATTGGAAATAAATGACCTTAACAATGATATTGCCTTAAGCCTTCTTAAAAATCTATTTGATAACAAACGTCTCATCTTTCAGGCACATATTGGCCTGAAAGGGGTTGAGACTACTTCGGCGGAGATGCTTCGTGAGCTAGTGGACAAAGTGAATTCGAATCTGCGGGCTCTGCGGGCTCTGCAGACGATGGGTACCAGCGAGCAAACGAACCGACTGTATTTTGGTACATGCAGTGTTGCCGAAGTTAGACAATACAACGCGAACTAGATGGGAGACGTCATCTGCGGACGACATCCTTAAATGGAAGTCACTGTCGTCTTTCCTCGAGGCACGATGCCGTACTATGGAGAACATGCATTACGCCAAGGTATCCCAAGCACCTAACACGCAGATGAGTGGAAAGCCCCCTAGGTCCAATGAATCCCGAAGGGCGTTTGTAGCGTCTAGTTTCGCCTGCGTGGTTTGTGATAGTACAAGTCATTAGATATACGGCTGCTCAGTTCTCAGCTCTGTCCCCATTGCTCAGATACAAGGAAGCTTTTTAGCTTGGTGATCAGTAGCAGCCTTGGCGTTTTCCAGCAAGTCGGGAACACTCCATCAGAGAGGCACGCGTTGAAAGGTCCTGCGAAGAATCGCGCCTGGAGGTTAAGCGCTAGCTTAAGAACCCTGCTCGGAATTTGATCGGGTCCTGGTGTTTTGCCGCTTTTAATCCATTTCGCCGCGGCTAGAACTTCGTCCGTGGTGACCGTGGAAATATCGTACACCTCGTTGATCTCACCATCTCGGGAATTCTGGTTCAGCGGTGGTTATACTGGGAAAAAAGTTAGGTTAGTTCTGTGTTTAAACTGCTTAAAAAAGGGGCATCGATTGCAGTCGTGCAAATCAAGCAAGTGCCGAACATGCCAGTCTAAACATCACATATTACTACATTATAACTTCTCGAGTACCTCCTCTCTTGTGCCGGTAACGAGCATGAACTCAAAGCAATTCGCATCATTGCCCTCAACCAAGTACCCTATCCGCGCTAAATTTATCCTCTCATGGAGCTCACGCAGCCCAAGGATCTCGAGTCTGACATAGTGCTGCTCGCAACCGCAATCACCATGGTTCGGAATCGTAGTGGAACTTTCGTTCCTTGTCGTATCCTGTTGGATTCCGGCTCACAGTTGAACTTTATAACAACAAACCAGGGAAGCCTTACTAAGCTCGTTGTTAAGGTTGACTAAGGTCGCCCAGGAAGCAATTCGGGGCAAGCGATGGGCCCGTGGTGATAAGGAGTACCGTCTGGTGGTTACTCTCGACATAAAGAATGCCTTTAACTTGGGAAACTGGGGAAAAATAATTGAGGCGATCACCGATTTTGGAGTAAGTGACTATCTGGTCAGAATTCTACGTAGCTTTTTCAGGCAGCGGATACTTCTTTATGACAACACAGAGGGTGAGTCAACATACCACGTAAGCGGTGGGGTACCCCAGGGCTCTGTCCACATATTATGTACGACGGTATCCTCCGACTCTCCTTCCGAAGCGGAATAAACATCGTGGGATTCGCAGACAACATAGCTCTAGTCCTTGTGGGTAAACACATAAGTGAGTAGGTAGAACGATGCAATACTGCCATTACAGCTATCTGAGAATGGCTGAGCCGTGCTGGACATAGCCTGGCGGAACACAAGACTGATGCTCTATTGATCAGCAGCCGGAAAGTAGTTGAGACAGTTGGCAACGATCACAGTTGGCAACGCCGACTTCATCCAAAAGGTCTCTGATCTACCTAGGTGTGACCTTGGACTGCAGACTCTTCTTCAAGGAGCACATAGAATCTGCAAGCGAAAAGGCCTTACAGTCCATATGATGGAGAGTCTAGCGAAGTGTGACGCTGTTACGGAGTTTGTGGTCAAAGTCATGAAAACCCTGCGAACCGTGGAAAGATCGCGCCGAGATCAGTGCAACGACTAATGAGGACGGTGCCAGCCTTGCGAAGCTTTGCATAACTATAGCCCAATTTGGATCTACAAGTGAGCGATTTTCGAATCTATCACCTAATCTTCGACTTAGAGAACCTAAGAACCTCGATCTCTGCCTCAATTGCTTGAAAATCGGGAAGGTGCCGTACCTGCGAGATGAGACAACATACTTTGCTTCACCTACCCCACAACCAATCGCCTCCCTTGGAACATCACTCAACTGATACCTAACATGACTAGTCACGCCTGCTCCACCAAGTGCAATCTTTCTGACATACTGCTACTCGCCACAGCAATCGTCTTTGTAAAACATAGATCTGGTGCTCTAATTCCTTGCAGAGGAATGTTTGATTCAGATTCGCAAGTCAATTTCATCACGTCTCGTTTTGCTGACCAGCTTCAGCTCAAGAAAACCAAGTCTGTCGGGACCGTGTCCAGCATTGGCCGGACCATCATATCGACGGATGGCTTTTCAGTTCAAATTGTCCTGTAATCTGAAGTTGGCGATTATGAAGCAAATCTTCAAGCCAATCAACTCTCTCGATTAACACCGCAAGCTGCAACATTCGCCTGGCTGATCCCTTCTTTTGTAAGTCTCAAAGGATTGATTTGTTAGTTGGAGCTGAACTCTTTTTCGATTTACTGTGGGTGGGTGGGTCAAATTCGGCTAAATGCAAGACAGCCGGTCCCTTCTTTTGTAAGTCTCAAAGGATTGATTTGTTAGTTGGAGCTGAACTCTTTTTCGATTTACTGTGGGTGGGTGGGTCAAATTCGGCTAAATGCAAGACAGCCGGTACTGCAGAAAACGCATCTGGGCTGAGTTATGCCAGGAATAGCGGGCCAGGTTCCAAAGTCGTCTCTGACGTCAGCTACTAGTACAAATTTTGAGACTGCGAATGGTGATACGCCAATTGGTGCGCTAATTCGACGCTTTTGGGAAGTGTAGGATACTTGAGAATAAGTTGAACAAAACACCCAAGAAGAGAAAGACTGGAAGGAGTACTTCAGAACACACCATGTGCGATAGCCCACCTGTGAATATTCTGTTCGCCTGCCCTTGAGAGTGAGTGTTGACTCTCTTGGGGATTCATTCCAACAAGCACTTCGCTTCGAAAATCTTCACTGGAAGCTCAGCCGAAATCCAGTTTTGAGTGCCCAATACCCTTCATTAATAAAGAAGTATCTGAATTTAATGAATATGCCGGTTATGTGCACAAATTCATAAGGCAGAAGAGATCAGCAATTTAATCGGTATATGACGTTCAACATGGAACACATCTTATGCGCATTGTACAGATGGCGGCATTACGAGCTGAATATAAGGCATTGCAGATGAAGTCGTTTGTCAGCCCTTCAAGCGGGCTGTATTCATTGTCGCCTATCTTGGACGAGGCAGCACGTCTCGAGCACTTTTCGTTACTGGTGTAGACTATTGTAGATGTTTCTATTACAAGCTAGAAACTCCCAACAATCAGTTAGTGAAATGCTACATATCTATGTTTGTGTGCTGCTCAACGCAGGCTATGCATCTTGAGTTGGTGAAGAACTTGATAACTGGTGTGTTCATCGCTGCACTGAAGCGGTTTGTCTCGATTCGAGGAAAACCCAACATAATATGGTCCGACAATGCAACTAAATTTGCAAGAATGAAAAACGAATTGGAAGATTTACGCCAGCTGGTACTCAGGCAGGATAAAGTCGCCGTTCAGAAATTCTGTCTCATTGACAATATTGATTGGAAATTCATTCCTCGGAGGTCAGGAAAACAGCTAAAACTCATGTCTTGCACAATTAAATTTCGACGCGTTGCGCACCCTTATTTGCCAAATTTGTCCCATAATAAATTCTCGACCAATTTGTTCTCTTTCAGAAAACCCCGATGACATTGACGTTTTAACGAAGACAAATTTTCTCTTCGTCGTGCCGTGCTCTTCTTTCACTGAACCAGATGTCAGCAGTCTTAACTACAACCGGTTAGATCACTGGCAACGGGTTGCATATCACCACCAGACATTCTGGAAACGGTGGTCCACAGAGTATCTAACTCTCCTTTAACAGCGGTCGAAGTAGCGTTCTGGTAGGACGCCAATACAACCTGATGTCATCGTGTTAGACAAGGACAAGAACATGCCCTCCTCCCTTAAGTAACCGCTTGTTAGAATGCAAGAGTTAATCCCAAGAGATAATAGCGTTGCAAGGGTGGCCATACTGCGCAATGCATCTGGGACAGTTCCGTGAGCAGTGAATAAGCTGTGTCCATTCCCTATGGACGAGTCTGTTGGAAACTCCTGCCAAGGCCGTCGGAGCAGCAGCGATCATTGTGGCGTCTGCCAATTCATACAGTTGGCAACCCTCCGCCTTAGCTGGTTAGAACATGCAACCGAGTTATGCACAGTTGAGTGGGAGCAGCCGCATAAGCAGTGACATCGATCGGACCTAGTTTTTGATAAATGGGAGTATTTACGAACCCTAATGAGAGCCTCCCTTTTAACAAATATTGTTGTGAACATTCGCACGAAATGTTCTGGCCTAATCTATTCGAAACTATACCCATATGCCATGGGGGTAGCCGACTTTGTCAAGAAATCAGTGACCTCTTAAGACAGTTAGACCATCTAGATCTCCTTACAATAACCCGGTCTGGGTAGTTGATAAAAAGGGCACTGACGCCAAAGGAAATAAGAACAAACGTTTGGTCATTGACTTCAGGAAGCTCAAGCTTACGACGGATGCTTCTTCTGAGGGTTTGCGAGCCGTTTTATCGCAGGAGGGCAAACTGATCACCATGATCTCCAGAATCCTAAAGGATAGAGAACTAAATTTTCTATCTGGTAGAAATTTTTCAAACACCACCTTTAGATTCTCGGAAAGACTGGTTGTCTATGTGTCCAATAAAGATGAATAAAGGGAAATAACCGTGCCCACAAAGCTGCACAGGAAAATGTTAAACAAATTCTCACAGACTATTTTTTCCCGAAAATTACTAGAATAGCTGGTGACGTTATAGCAAACTGCAAAATTTGCACAAAGGCAAAGTATGACCGACACCCAAGAAAACATGAGTTAGGGGAAGCACCGATCCCTTCATTTGTGGAAGAAATGCTCCATGCAGATAGATTTTCGACTAACAAAACGCATTTTTTGACATGAATTGACAAGTTTTTCGCAATCGAACAGCCTATTCCATCACAAACAATTGTGGACGTTAAAAAAACAGTTTTGCCGCCCCTGAATTTCGAAACAATAACATCTTTGCTATCAAGTCATTACATCATTCAAATAGCTAACGCCCTGCCATTACACAGCACTAGAAATGGGCAGGTGGAGAGATTCCACAGCACTCTTTTAGAGATCGCCCGATGCCTTAGGATACAACAGAAAATAGAAGACACTGTTGAGTTAATTTTAAGGGCAACAATAGAGTATAATAGAAGCGTCCACTTGGTCACGAAAAAAAGGCCTGTGGACATTATTCATTTAGTTCCAATTGAGCTGCAACAAGAAATAAAGGCAAGAGTTCAAGGGGCGAAGGAGGTTGAGCTAGCAAGAAACAATGAATCCCACCAGAATAGAGTTTTTAGCCCTGGCGAAAAAGTCTTAGTAAAAACGAATAGACGACTCTGTACCAAAATGACTCCATTATGTAACGAGGCAACTATAGAGACAGACCTCGGAACGAAGGTCTTAATAAGAGGGCGGTTTCAAGTTTTTATTTTATGGGATACTAACTCGGGATATATTCCTATCTCGGATGGTGACGTACTTATCTGACAGGACACAGTACGAAATTAGTAACTTAACCAAAGTCATTAACGTCATTATTAAAAACGCAAGGAAAAACAAATCGATACCGGCAATCTCTATCACATTATACCCTCAGCAAACAAAGTGTTAATATTCGATTTAGAGACCTTATTGTTAGAAATAACATTAGTAAAAGCAGCCATTGTAGATTCAGCAATTTTAGACTCGAAAGATGTAAAATTAATAATTAATGAGCGCTCTACTAGCGTTATTGTGACAGACATTATACAAGTATCATATATTAATATCTTATTCAATATTAAATTTCCTAAACCTAAGTTAGAATGTAAGAAGCTGATCCTGTTCCTCGTCCAACATCACGGCAGAATTTTGAAGGTGTTGTCTGACTGTCTGTCTGGCTGACTGTCACAATCAAATCCTTGGAATCGCTACACTCTGGAAATCCATCCCGCTGTATCACTAAGCCAAGCTATCTAAAGCGCCTTGACCTAATTTACTCACCCTCAACAATAGGGCCAAGGTCAACGATTCCACAGACCATAATCGAAGACGCTGGCTGAGCAGAACACCAAGCTTGGTTTAGAAAGCGCTTCTGTACGACACGGGGCACAAGGAAGATTGATGAGAAGCTAATGAGAAGTCTGTCATCTTTCAAACTCTCTACGTCCAACTTTCTCGTCCATGGCTGGGTCTTTGTCTAAAGCGCAAAAGGCAACACAAATACCATGACACCCACTTTGTATTCGGTGGTTTGAAGAGGACCGAGGATGGCCCTCACTTAACCGTGGGAGGAGTTAACACAACCACATTGTATCAGCGACACTGCAACGGGACTGCGAGCAATTTCCTTCCCCCTGGGAACGCAACTCAATTGTCAACTGGATGTTAGATGTGCTTGGAAGTAACGCTGGCGCAGTGATCGTGTCGCCGACTGAATAACAGGTACATGCAATATGCGTCTCCTTTTTTGTGAGGTTTCTCTTGTGCACTGGTTTCGAAGTAAAGTTCTTCTGGGGTGGACAAGCAAAAAGTAAAGTCGCATTTTGCGCACCGATAAAAGTAGTTTAAACTTACATATAAGTTCCACACTTATAATATTCTGTCTACTAAATAAAAGAGACATATTATAATTGGCGCCCAACAGGGTAAATAGTGACCATTAATCAACATTAATACTGAAGCAGCGGAGAACAAATTACACTTGGTCGATCAACGTCGATGCAGAAACAGAAAACGCCGGCAGTGAGGCAGAGGGACTGCGGGAGAATAACGGCGGATATTCTTAAGCCTTCGAAATATTAAGACAAATATTCGGAAACAATAACATTTTTTAAGTGTTCAAATGTAAATTTCACACAAGTAAGATCCATAGAAGTGCCACAACTGGCCTCAAATGACTTTTGGCAAATGCTAAATAGACTTTTGGGAGCATTTGCGAATCCTAATGAGAACCTACCTTTTAACAAATATTGTTGTGAACATTCGGGGGCAGGGCACTGACGCCAACGGCAATAAGAACAAACGTTTGGTCATTGACTTCAGGAAGCTCAATGAAAAAACTTTGACGATAAACACTAAATTCCGAATATATCCGTAATACTAGCGAATATGGGAAAATCTAAGTATTTTGCAACCCTTGACCTAAAATGAGGTTTTCACCAAATAACGCTGGCCGAACAACAAGTCAGAGAAAAAACAGCCTTTACAGTGGAAAAAGGGAAGTATGAATTCTGCAGGCTTCATTCGGCTTAAAGAATGCACCAAGTATTTTTCAGGGAGCCATTGATGATGTGCTAGGGGAACAGATAGGGAAAACTTGTCATATAACATATTGACTAGGTTTTGGAAGGGCTATATGGGGCAAATATGAAATTGTCTCGCGCGAAGCCACAGTTTTTTAAAGAGAGCGTTGAGGATACAGTTGAGAGGTTTCGTTGTATCCAGGGGCGGCATCACAACAAGCCCTACTAAAGTAGAGACTATACGGAATTACACATAACCATCCACGCTTTTCAATGTCAGGTCGTTTCTGGGGGTAGCGAGCTACTACCGAGCTTCATAAAGGATTTTGCTTCAATAGCTAAGCCCCTTACAAATATTCTAAAAGACGACAATGGTAAGGTAGTGCAAATCAATCCAAAATGCAAAAGGGTCGGGCGTTTGAAAAACTAAAGGAAATCCTGTCATCAGAGTATGTCATACTGCTTTATCCTGATTTTAGGAAGCCATTCGATCTTACGACGGATGCTTCTTCTGAGGGTTTGGGAGCCGTTTTATCGCAGGAGGGCAAACTGATCACCATGATCTCCAGAATCCTGAAGGATAGAGAACTAAATTTTCTATCTGGTAGAAATTTTTCAAACACCACGTTTAGATTCTCGGAAAGACTGGTTGTCTATGTGTCCAATAAAGATGAATAAAGGGAAATAACAGTGACAGAACATAACCGTGCCCACAAAGCTGCACAGGAAAATGTTAAACAAATTCTCACAGACTATTTTTTCCCGAAAATTACTAGAATAGCTGGTGACGTTATAGCAAACTGCAAAATTTGCACAAAGGCAAAGTATGACCGACACCCAAGAAAACATGAGTTAGGGGAAGCACCGATCCCTTCATTTGTGGAAGAAATGCTCCATGCAGATAGATTTTCGACTAACAAAACGCATTTTTTGACATGAATTGACAAGTTTTTCGCAATCGAACAGCCTATTCCATCACAAACAATTGTGGACGTTAAAAAAACAGTTTTGCCGCCCCTGAATTTCGAAACAATAACATCTTTGCTATCAAGTCATTACATCATTCAAATAGCTAACGCCCTGCCATTACACAGCACTAGAAATGGGCAGGTGGAGAGATTCCACAGCACTCTTTTAGAGATCGCCCGATGCCTTAGGATACAACAGAAAATAGAAGACACTGTTGAGTTAATTTTAAGGGCAACAATAGAGTATAATAGAAGCGTCCACTTGGTCACGAAAAAAAGGCCTGTGGACATTATTCATTTAGTTCCAATTGAGCTGCAACAAGAAATAAAGGCAAGAGTTCAAGGGGCGAAGGAGGTTGAGCTAGCAAGAAACAATGAATCCCACCAGAATAGAGTTTTTAGCCCTGGCGAAAAAGTCTTAGTAAAAACGAATAGACGACTCTGTACCAAAATGACTCCATTATGTAACGAGACAACTATAGAGACAGACCTCGGAACGAAGGTCTTAATAAGAGGGCGGTTTCAAGTTTTTATTTTATGGGATACTAACTCGGGATATATTCCTATCTCGGATGGTGACGTACTTATCTGACAGGACACAGTACGAAATTAGTAACTTAACCAAAGTCATTAACGTCATTATTAAAAACGCAAGGAAAAACAAATCGATACCGGCAATCTCTATCACATTATACCCTCAGCAAACAAAGTGTTAATATTCGATTTAGAGACCTTATTGTTAGAAATAACATTAGTAAAAGCAGCCATTGTAGATTCAGCAATTTTAGACTCGAAAGATGTAAAATTAATAATTAATGAGCGCTCTACTAGCGTTATTGTGACAGACATTATACAAGTATCATATATTAATATCTTATTCAATATTAAATTTCCTAAACCTAAGTTAGAATGTAAGAAGCTGATCCTGTTCCTCGTCCAACATCACGGCAGAATTTTGAAGGTGTTGTCTGACTGTCTGTCTGGCTGACTGTCACAATCAAATCCTTGGAATCGCTACACTCTGGAAATCCATCCCGCTGTATCACTAAGCCAAGCTATCTAAAGCGCCTTGACCTAATTTACTCACCCTCAACAATAGGGCCAAGGTCAACGATTCCACAGACCATAATCGAAGACGCTGGCTGAGCAGAACACCAAGCTTGGTTTAGAAAGCGCTTCTGTACGACACGGGGCACAAGGAAGATTGATGAGAAGCTAATGAGAAGTCTGGCATCTTTCAAACTCTCTACGTCCAACTTTCTCGTCCAGGGCTGGGTCTTTGTCTAAAGCGCAAAAGGCAACACAAATACCATGACACATACTTGGTATACGGTGGTTTAAAGAGGACCGAGGATGGCCCTCACTTAACCGTGGGAGGAGTTAACACAACCACATTGTATCAGCGACACTGCAACGGGACTGCGAGCAATTTCCAATTTCGCAACTCAATTCTCAACTGGATGTTAGATGTGCTTGGAAGTAACGCTGGCGCACTGATCGTGTCGCCGACTGAATAACAGGTACATGCAATATGCGTCTCCTTTTTTGTGAGGTTTCTCTTGTGCACTGGTTTCGAAGTAAAGTTCTTCTGGGGTGGACAAGCAAAAAGTAAAGTCGCATTTTGCGCACCGATAAAAGTAGTTTAAACTTACATATAAGTTCCACACTTATAATATTCTGTCTACTAAATAAAAGAGACATATTATAATTGGCGCCCAACAGGGTAAATAGTGACCATTAATCAACATTAATACTGAAGCAGCGGAGAACAAATTACACTTGGTCGATCAACGTCGATGCAGAAACAGAAAACGCCGGCAGTGAGGCAGAGGGACTGCGGGAGAATAACGGCGGATATTCTTAAGCCTTCGAAATATTAAGACGGTGAAGTGCGATATTGATTGCCGTTTTTAATATCTTAGAACAGATTTCCAATTAATATTGTGCGTTGACTTATAGTATATGAGGGATTACTAATTAGACTTTGAGCAAATCTTAGAAGGTTTAGGAAGACTAGACGCGGATAGAGTGGTAATGTCAGAGAAGAGAATTGGTGGGACAGAAAACAAACAGATACAGGTTTGGACGAGAACCAGCTTAAAATCGTTATAGAAGCAGCAAAGAGCGCGGCTCTTGCGCAGCAAAGTCACGAATTCGGAAAAAAGATAGATGATATTAATCGAAAGGTTGCCAGTATTTCACTCCAGGCACCGGAAATTGAAGAGTACAATAGAAATTGTAGAAGGGTGCAATTGCAATATAACGTTAGACATAGTAAAGTCCTTACCGTATTTCGATGGCTATGAAGAAGCATGCGTTTCCTGGAGACAGATAGCCCACACTGCATATAAAATTTTTGAGAAATATGAGAATAGCTTGCAACATTATCAAGCCGTGGCTATCATTAGAAACAAAATAAAGGGATCTGCGAATATGGTGTTGTCGTCTTTTAATACAGTGTTAAACTTTAAGACTATAATTAGCAGACTCGACTTCACATAATGGGATAAAAGACGGATCCACCTAGTAGAACAGGAGCTATCAACACTCTGTCACGGCAACCTAACAGTACTCCAATATTATGATGAGGTCGAACGGAAGTTAACACTCCTAACAAACAAGACGTTAATGACCTATGAAAGGAAAGTAGCGGCTATTATAAACGAAAAATACAGGCAGGATGTGTTAAGAGTTTTTATATCGAGCACCAAGAAGGCGCTTAGTGATGTCCTTTTCTCAGCACAAAAATTGATTTACCATCGACCTTGGCATTGGCTCGACAGGCTGAGGTGCACCATGAAAGGTATTTGTTAGCTAATAACTTCCAAAAGAGTCATAAAGATAGAGCTCAGAGAGTAGACCAGAGATAACAGGGTAGGGATAGAAATAACTCACAGAGCCAAAATTACGATCTTCAAAGGAAAAGTCCACATTACATAAGACCCCATGGATTCAATAATAACCCACAGCAACAGCCACAACAGGGAACGGCACAATCCATGAAGGTAGATCCCTCAATACAATTTGGGCAATCTAACCGGTTCAGACAAAATAATAACGGCACGCCTCAAGGCAACATTTATGGTAATCAAACTCAACTCAAGCATCATTCCGCAAATAGGGCGAAACCAGTACCTCTGTCTGATTCTGGATAAGAGCCTTACCTGGTAGTTACAGCGCGCTTCTGAGATATACTCAACAATGGGCGAATATAGAACTGTAGATGATGAGTGATAATCTGGTCAAACAACTTAGGAATTTCGCACAACTTGGCAATACCTCTGTATTTCGATATAGCAGACTTACTACCCTTTTTGAATAAGGGAATTATATAGGATTCTTTCAAACCACTTCGCATGGACGAAGTAATAAGGGATAAATTAAATAAGGTACAAAGGGGAATATATAAGTTGTCAGTACAGCTTTTTAAGATACAACTAGGAATATTATCCGGACCAGGAGGAAAAGAAGGTTTAATCAATTTTAGTGATCGTAAAACAATACTGCCGTCAATAAACGGAAAATTGAAGTGATTTAATTCATCAATTTTATAAGGGTAAGAACTATTTCCACAGGCACTATTAGAGTAGGTGCCCTGGAAAAATTTTGCAAAAAGGTTCGCAATCCAATCATCAGAGCTACTTGCAACTCCATCAAACTCCATACTAGTTGGAAATAACTCTGATTTGTTTTTGATTTTGATGGATTTAAAAAAATTTTTGGTATCTCGATCAATATTTACTTTTACTTTGCGCAAATAACTACTATAGCAAGATTGATTAGAAATGTTGAATTTACTACGAGACGTGACATAACTCGCATAATCAGTTGCGGAACAAGAGAGTTTAATTTTTTTAAATAAACACAAGTTTCATAGTGCGCCAACACGAAATTTGTAAATGTAGAGAGCCCATTGTAAATAGGCGCGGCCGACTCAAAGCTCAAATGTCGAGTGCATGTATTGTTGGTATCAGTATCTATCACTTGAACATTCTCACACCAAAAGTTAGAAGAAGGTCAAAGCAAAAATTGGAATTTTTATTCCCGTACGCATCCCACTTCACGTCGCAGTCAACAAGTTAATTTTCAATTGTCATACAAAATTTATGAGAGGTGAGGTCCCGAGCGCGTGCTTCGTTGTTGAGTTCAAATTTGCGTGCACACAAAAAGTATATATATTCATACACGCAGGCATATCTTTTTTTCTTTGTCTTCCCTTATGTTCGGCAAATAAGAAAAAAAAAACAAATGTCACACGCTTTGTTGTACCTAACAGCCGGTATGAATAATGAAAGTACTTCATTCATTACAAGTCCCTCCAAAACCAATACAAGTAGGTGGGGGAATTTGCAATAACAAAATTCATCTTCCTCATTCCTTACAAAATCGCGCCATACCAATACAGATTTTTTCACTATCATTCCAACAACAATGTTAATACAATCAAAAAAAAATGGGTGACGGCAAATAAAACAACCAAAAAGAAGGTGACATACAGAAATTCCTTTCCAAGCTAATTCGAGCCAAGAATTTGCGTTCAGTAATTAGCAGAATGTGGTTGCTACACAGCGACCTGCGCTGCTACTTCGATGTTAATAGCAGAAAAATAGCATTTAATGCTCTTTTGGCGCAATCACTGCAAAGAACTCACAAACACAGAAATGAAGGAGCATAGCTCGAACTTAATGCTGAGAAAACAATATATTCCTTTAAAAATTCACATATATATTAAGCCCTTGGCACTCAGTGACTATGTAGCATTCTAGTTATATAAGTATTTTTAAGATCGGATAAGTACTTTCGAAAAATTAGTCCTAATATCCAAACAAACCCTCTTTATATTAGTATAGATAAATAACGGAAAAAGAAAGCAATTTAAGACAATTATGTGTATATACAAATTAAAGCAAAATATTAGGAACATAAATTCATTAAATTAAAAATATATAAGTATTTATATTTCCTCCTTGTTTTAAGTAAGTTTATAAATTTCAAAAAAGCGTAACTCAGATTACGTCATAAATATAAAGACTTAAAGTTCCAAGATTTTAACATTTCGATATTGCGATCCTAAAGGAGCTCATTTAAAATTTTTTTTTTTTTTTGTTTTTGCTTCCTGTCTAACTGTCCAACATAATGTAGAATCAATACCATTAGCATTGCATATACGGTTTCCCGCCCATCTCTCATCCAAAAATTCGTTACCCTTGAAAAGAACAACATTGTGGTAAGCACCAAGTTAAGTGCATATACACTGAAAAATAGTATTTCTGGTATTTAATAATTTAATATTTGGCATTTTTTTAAGAATTTTTAATATACAAAATTTTAGAATAGTTTATATTTATTATTATATTTAGTATTATTAGATTACTTACAGTTTTTAATTGATGAGTATCCTTCAGCGGCATAGTAATTGTTACCGCCACCGTTAAAACCCACGCTATTTATTGTTGTGGTGCTTCCTCCGCTCAATCGCCAACAGTTTTGATTTTCAGAATCCACAATATGATTGTCATTTGAATTTTTGGCGGAGTTCAAATCGTCGATTTTTTTATATTGAGCTATGCTCTTAAGTGAGCCGTAAGCGCTATTTCCCGCGACTCCATCAGTACTGCTTGTCTCTAATTGGTGAGCATAAGAGCTGTCAGCGTAGGCATGGAAACAACATCTGACTAGAGCATTGGCAGCTGCCTCGCGCTTGCATATGAAAACATGACACTCAAGCACCTTGATGCCAGAAGTTCGACGCAATATCGCTGCAAATATAGGTGGATGTTGGTATCGTGGCATCCGCGCAAAAGGGGAGTCCAGTGGTAGAAACTTTGGCTCTGAATTCGAGTTTCCTTGTTCTGGAATTAACACTTGACGAACGGCAGCACAATAATGCAGAGACACTATGGGGAAGAACCGCGTTATCTGCTTCAAGTTCTCGTCAACGTTTTCCAACAAGATGCCGTTGGACCACACGCTAAGCCATGAGTCAATGCCTTTAGCACCAATCGCTCCCACTGAGGGATAGAGTGTACGTAGAGGTTCTTGTATACCCTGTAGACCATCCTTACTCTGACGGGGAACCGCACTCCCCAAGTAAAGGACACGACAACGGCAGATAGGCGTCGAGTCTACCATTTTGGTTATTCAGATGATAACACGTTACTTTAAGCTTTCGTTAGATTGTACGTGTTCCGTGGGTCAATTATAAGGTGCACAAAAGGAAAAAGCACCATTGACGTATTAGAAACAGAATATATTATAGCGGATCAGAAACGGGTAGGAATAAAATTAACACGCTTGATAGACAAAAAGTAGAAAGTCTGGTTTCGTAATTGGTATTTTCATTCGTTTTTTAGAATTCTGTAATTTTTAGAGAATTGGTTAGGTCCGTAGTTTACACCAATCGGGGTATAAATTTTAATTTTACATAGAATTATATTTTTTCCCTTACAAAGCTCGCGTTATTAAATCACTAAGTCTCTTTCTGCCACATAGACACAATTTCAACACACAAGTTGCAAAGAAGATATGGCTGCATAAATTTGTTTCTTTTTGCACTTTCCTTAATAAAACGCTTTCCATTAAATTAGTAAAATAAGTTATCTCAACGACGTTCACTAAACGAAAGAAGTTTTTGTAATTTCCTTTCTCGTTTTTTGCTTATTTCTTTTTTTGTAAAAACGAACTGATATACTATATAGTACACATAAACTGTACAATTTATGGATTTTCTTCACTGTGATTTTAAAAGTGTATTGACAATAGCTATTTCACTTTATGAAATCTATATTTGGGAAACTTATCTATATATACTTCTTATAAAAAAGATAAAACACTGGCCAAAGCCCGCAGTAGCCATCCAAGTAATAAATAATAAATATAAAACTCAAAACAAGTGCAAAATCGCCGTCCTAATAGGCCCCCACATTTATCGACTGGTCGCATAACTTCATGGAATGGAACACTGATTACTGGTCGGCTCTGTTAGACGGATATTACACTGGTGTATTACATTCTCAAATAATCGTTAATTCCTATTTGGTTTTGATCTGAGTTATTACATTATCTTCAGTAGCTTTCAACATTTTTGACAGTTCTTTACATTTTCTGTGCACGTAACGTGCAATAATAATTCATAATCTTGAATTTTTTGTATTAAAAATTGAGTATTTATTTATTTATAAAAGACTTAAGGGTAATGTAAAACTACAGAGTAAGCCAGTAATCTAAGCTATAGCAACGCGGCCTTAAGCTAAATGTCATTGAGTGGATGAAGTTTAATAAACTGAATATGTTTAAATATATATACTGTTTAAATCATTAAACAAATGATTAAATAACAAATAAAATGTAATAAATGACAATCCTTCAAAACTAGAATAATTTTATTGAGGTTGTTTTCAGATGTGAAAATAAGAAAAGAAGGTTGGAAGAGGAGAAGTGTTTCATTTGGATGGCGTGGAAGTGTGTTGGCAGTCTTGAATGATGTGCTTAATGCTCAAATGTAAATTAGAGTTGCAGAATTGGCAGAGGTTAGGTGATGAGCTTGAATGAATAGGTGACGATGGGTGGTATGTTCTAGACGAAGTCTGATTATTTTTTAGAGTTCTTTACGATGTAGGGAAGGTAGAAGTTAACCGATTATAGTGTTTTTGTGGGATTGAGAAGTTGGTAGTGGTTGTTAGTGTGGGAGAAGAGCGATATTTGCTTTAAGTGGAAGTAGGATTTAAGGAATTTGGTGATATCGGAAATATTATAGTTAGGTGAAAACACAAGAGGGCGTTTTAGTGTGGCTTTAGCTTCCGTATCGACTTTTTTATTGCCTACTATGTGGCAGTGACCAGAGTGAGAGAGGGGTGAGTCATAGGAAAGGAGTATGTGTTTAATTTGTTTTGATATTGAGAGTTGAGTTCTAATGTCGAGCGGCATGATTTTTGATTCGTACATAAGGTTAGAGGTTGGGGTTGAACGAAAATCTCAAAGAGCGAAGCATACAGCGGAGTGATAAATTGTCCTTAATTTGCTGGTTTGGAATGAAGGGGCATTACCATAAAGATTATAGTCTCTTTTCGACATGATAAGAAGGTTGATGGCTGATATTAGGGAAAGTTGGTTACAATTATATTTAAAATTTGAGGTGCATTTAATTATGTTAAGTTGATTAGAAAAGGAGAATTGAATTAATAGGATGTGGTTATTGCAATTGTACTTTTATTAAAAGTTAATACAAAAATTTTTAAAGAGGGGACGTTTGAAATTGTAATGGCGGAAGATGTGATTGGGATGTTGCAACTCTTCTTCCCACAAATATGCAAGTGCTTGCACTTTTATATGGAGAGGGCTCTGCCTGAGTAGTCACACGAGAGTATAATATCATTCAAGAGGGGGTTAATGCCAATTGAGGTTAACAATGTGGTAGTCGTCGGCATATGCGAAAAAATTAAATTGTTTATGGCTATGAGTTATTCGGGTTAGTTTGTTGTAGGCAATGAGGAAGAGGTTTACGGAAAGTGGGGTGCCCCATGGAATACCATTTTGTTGGGGGTGTATTGTGGAGAGATGATTATTTGCAAAGACAAATTTTCCATGTTAGTAACTCATGTAAAATCGAATGGATTCCAATTTCATCAAAGACTTTAGTCGAGGAAAATTATGAACATGTGATTTTTGGTGGAAAGAGAGAGATATCAGGTAGTCTAAAGCCAGTAGACTGTCCGACAGTGGACAGTGAACAGTGGGTAAAAAAATCTTCAGCTATCAATTGGCTATTGGTAATAGTAGAGTGTGAGTTATTGCGCAGAATACCATGAATTGAGTGTCTTAGTTTTGTCCCGCAGAAGTTCCTGATGTTAGACCAGATTTTGGATGAAGGGGTGGTAGGATTGTGCGGTGCGCTTGACTTTTGCGCTTTTGATCTCTTTTTTCATAGTTAAGCAAATTTTCTATGCAGATGTGGTGTTTGAGAGCTGACCAACACCGACTTTTGTTACTCTTAGTTGTTGCAGGGTGGCGTTATGCCAAGGCACGGCGTGGTTGATGTAAGGTTTGGAAGTGTATTGGGGAATTGAAATGTTGGTTTTCTGTCTAATAATTTTTATTAAGTTTGATGATTCTTTGTTGAGATGATAACTTTGCGACTGAGGTGATTGGAATAGGTTACTTTCTGGTATTTATCCCAATCGGCGCTACCTAATCTGAATGTTGGTCAGTTTTAGTGTGGTGGGGAATATTCAAAAAGGGTAGTTGTAATAGGAAAGTGAGCGCTTCTGAGTGTCGGATTCGATTTGACAAGTTGAATTAAGAGCAATAGAAGGGGTGGCGAGGGTAAGATCGATGTGGGTGAATGTGCGGTGGGTACTGAAGTAGGTTGGAGACTACAGAGCTGGAAGGTTACACTCACTTTTGGCTACTTCGAAACGAAGAAGTGAGTACTATCAGCCCACTCAAATATTTAAGTACATATAGATATTGCTGATAGTGGAACACTCATTCAACTAAATCAAAGCGGAATGAGTGGAAAAGATATGAATACTAAGTATTCTTGACCCTTTCATCTATTTTTCTGTTCAATTTTTGAGTATACAGTTTTTTTTCAGCTAATGTGGTGTTTTTTAGTAAAGTAAGAAGAAGAAAGTCGGCGAAACATAAACTAAGCATGTGGTATTTTGCACAGAAAACAACCTTTAAATTTTGAAGAATAAAAGCATGCAATGTGATTTATTAATAAATGAATGACAGTTGTGATCACACACTGTTTGAGTGCGGACGTGTCTACGGAAAGTTAATTCGTTCATTGATTATCGACTTTATCGATTTACAGTTCTATTTAGTGCTATTCTCTTTTGGCGTGCTTTTTTTTTTCTTTACTTTCTGTTTTTCACATCAACTTGTCCGACTTCAGCACCAATATGTCTAGTAATTTAAATAAAATCAAAACCGTTCCGCCCGATATTGCAAAGCAATGAATTAAACAACCATGCCTGAAACTTGACTAAACAAAGACATTAAAAAATGTGACGGACGGCCCTAAATACATGGTAATTTTGAGGTTAGAATCCAACACTTCTATGGACAGTATTTCGCGTTTCTTACTTCGGAAAGTAATTGACAACATATGCGAAGGTCCCGTTGAAGAAGTCAAAATTCAACGTAATGGTTATGCGCTTATAAAATAACAAGCAAGCATCCAAATTAATCAAACTCATTGACCTCGGCGGTTCCATAGGAGTCGACATCACCGAACACAATTCACTCAACTCATGTAAAGGAGTCATCTACACAAACTTTTTGCGAAACATACCTGAAGATGAAATCACCTCAGAACTGAAAATCCAAAACGACCAGGAGTGCAAAAAAAATTCTCAAAAAAGATAAAGACCAGACACTAAAAGAAACATTCTAAACACCAACGCTTCCAACGCATTTATATCTTGGCTACGAAAAAGTTACTGTACGACCGTATATCCCTCTCCCTCTCAGATGCAGAAAGTGAGGACGCCTAGGCCATTCCAAAAAAGCTTGCAGGTCTACCGAACTTTGCCCCAACTGCTGTCTCGAAAAACACCTAGATACTGAAGATATGGAAACCTGCCAAAACACCACGATTTGGCAGGTTTCAACTGTAAGCATAACAACATCACAAACTATCTACACAGCACATTCGACCGGAACTGCCCCACCTTCCTCAAGCACAAGGAACTCCAAGCTATTCGTGTGTTGTAAAAAACGGACTTCAAAAACGCTGAAAGAATCTACGCTGCACGCCATTCCCCGACGGGTTCGCGCTACTCAGAAACGCTGCGATCGACTCAGCTCACTACCAAACCTGAGAACATAACCTCAAGCTCTCTTCTAACCAACTACCAACAACCCATCAACACTTTCTGACGCAATCCTTCTCTCCACCTCTTTTCCTCCCCTCACAAATATTTCCAAAAAAGCCTCCCAAGAACCCCTCACAAATTTTCAGTTCAATCCATAGCCGATACAAAACTTAAAATATTATCAAGCAACTCTAAACAATCAATTCAAAAAAGCAACAAAAATAAAATACCCCTTTTGAAACGAAAAATACTGCTGCTCTACTAAATATCCTCTATATCGATTCAATGTCTTAATAATTGATACACTTCTCTTTCTCAGTGCGGCCTGCTGGGTGTGTGCTAGCTTGGACATCATTAAAGAAATGAGAGTTAACAACGGGGACTCTCATATCTCTTTCTCCACTTCAGGTCTGCCTCAGCACGCCGCACTTCATCGCATTATAAATAGTGCGGTCTCACTGCGAATTACCTGTCGACGCAGTGGAGGCCAAATTCAATAGAACTGTAGTTGATCAACTTAGATCAAAGTTAAATTACTTTCAAACCTCATAACCCCCTCTGATCTATATGTCTTTTAGGATTATTCAGTGCAATTGTAATGGTTACATAAACAACTATGATCAATTACAAATTTTAATTAAAAAATACACCCCAAAAATTATTTCCCTCCAAGAAACACACCTTAATACCCTTATTATTATAACAGGAGACTTTAACAGTTGGCACAATTTATGGGGCTCTCCAATCAACAACCAAAAAGTAATACTTTGATAAAATTCATCTATCAATACCATCTCATACTCCTAAACAACGCTTCACCTACACATTTTAGCACCCTCCACACATTCACACATATTGATCTCAAACTTGCCACCCCTCTATTGCTTTAGAAGCAAGATGGTAAGTTGAAACTGATAATTTTGGCAGCGACCATCTCCCTATCATTATATCTCTTTTTGTCAAATCTCCTTTCCCAAAACCCACTCCAAAATTCAAAATAGACTCAGCAGACTGGTCCAAATACACAACGGCCTCCTTATTATATCATCGCCAGCGCCCTGTTAGCCACAATTGGAACAAAGAATTCTCAAATCTTGTTAAGATTATTCGAGAAAGCGCCTACCGTAACAAACATGCAGTACCATGGTGGAACTCTCACCTTCCAAATCTCAAGAACCAAAAGAGCACACAATGTTCCCTTCTTAAACGTAACGTATCCCCAGATAACATCTTAAAATATAAAAAAGCTAAGGCTTTGCTTAAACGGGAAATAAAAATCGCAAAACGCACCTCCTTAGAGGCTTTTACAACAAAAATCAATTCTCACACTCCTACATCTAAAATATGGTCTAAAATCCGCACTTTTTGTGGACTAAGAAATCGCTTACCAATCCACTGCATCTCATCATCTACTTCAACAACTCCAATTACTAATTACCTGCTTATATCAGAAGAATTCTGTTCTCACTTGTCCCATCAATCACATGATTCCAACTTTAGCCAAACTTTTCGTACGAACAAATACCGGACATCCCCGTTCACAAACTTCTACAATCTTTCATCATCAGCAATTCAAATCGACTCCCTTATCACTTCAATAGAACTTGTTGGTGCACTCTCAAAATTAAAAGGAATAACCCTCGGAATCGATCATATATCTTACCCCATGCTAAAAAAACTTCACCCCTCAGTTATAAGTAGACTTCTCGATCACTACAATAAAGTTTTTAGCTCTTTCATACCCCAAAGCTCAAGCTGAGCTCATACAAGCTTAGTAAAATAATTCCTGTAAACAAACCATAATTTATACCGACCTATCTCACTTAACTCTTGCCTAGCTAAAACCTTAGACAAAATAGTCGCTAACAGACTGTGGTGGTTCGTCTCGTACAACAAATCTACTGACACTCGACAAAGCGGCTTTAGAAAGGGAAAGTCGATATCAGACACTCTTCTCTCGTTAGATTATCTGGTATCTTCTTCCCTCTCCACTAATAATCACACATCTATTGTCTCCTTAGACTTTTCTAAGGTATTTGATAAATAGGAATTCTTTCTATTATTGACTAATTAAAACTTTGGAAAATAGGACCTAAAATCATAAACTATGATTTATTTTTTTGTAAAATCGAACTGCTATACTATATAGTACATATAAACTGTACAATTTATGGATTTTCTTCACTGTGATTTTAAAAGTGTCTTGACAATAGCTATTTCACTTTATGAAATCTATATTTGGTAAACTTAACTATATATACTTCCTATAAAAAAGATAAAACACTAGCCAAAGCCCGCAGTAGCCATCCAAGTAATAAATAATAAAAATAAAACTCAAAACAAGTGCAAAATCGCCGTCCTAATAGGCCCCCTACATTTATCGACTGGTCGCATAACTTCATGGAATGGAACACTGATTACTGGTCGGCTCTGTTAGACGGGTATTACACTGGTGTATTACATTCTCAAATAATCGTTAATTCCTATTTGGTTTTGATCTGAGTTATTACATTATCTTCAGTAGCTTTCAACATTTTTGACAGTTCTTTACATTTTCTGTGCACGTAACGTGCAATAATAATTCATAATCTTGCATTTTTTGTATTAAAAATTGAGTATTTATTTATTTATAAAAGACTTAGGGGTAATGTAAAACTACAGAGTAAGCCAGTAATCTAAGCTATAGCAACGCGGCCTTAAGCTAAATGTCATTGAGTGGATGAAGTATAATAAACTGATAATGTTTAAATCATTAAACAAATGATTAAATAACAAATAAAATGTAATAAATGACAATCCTTCAAAAATAGAATAATTTTATTGAGGTTGTTTCATCATGCAATGTGATTTATTAATAAATGAATGACAGTTGTGATCACACACTCTTTGAGTGCGAACGTGTCTACGGAAAGTTAATTCGTTCATTGATTATCGACTTTATCGATTTACAGTTCTATTTAGTGCTATTCTCTTTTGGCGTACTTTTTTTTTACTTTTTCTTTACTTTCTGTTTTTCACATCAACTTGTCCGACTTCAGCACCAATATGTCTAGTAATTTAAATAAAATCAAAACCGTTCCGCCCGACATTGCAAAGCAACGAATTAAACAACCATGCCTCAAAATTGACCAAACAAAGACATTAAAAAATGTGACGAACGGCCCTAAATACATGATAATTTTGAGGTTAGAACCCAACACTTCTATGGACACAATTTCGCCTTTCTTACTTCGGAAAGTAATTGACAACATATGCGAAGGTCCCGTTGAAGAAGTCAAAATTCAACGTAATGGTTCTGCGCTTATAAAATAACAAGCAAGCATCCAAAATTAATCAAACTCATTGACCTCGGCGGTTCCATAGGAGTCGACATCACCGTACACAATTCACTCAACTCATGTAAAGGAGTCATCTACACAAACTTTTTGCAAAACATACCTGAAGATGAAATCACCACAGAACTGAAAACACAAAACGTCCAGGAGTGCAAAAAAATTCTCAAAAAAGATAAAGACCAGACACTAAAAGAAACCTTCTAAACACCAACGCTTCTAACGCATTTATATCTTGGCTACGAAAAAATTACTGTACGACCGTATAATCCTCTCAGATGCAGAAAGTGCGGACGCCTAGGCCATTCCACCAAAGCTTGCAGGTCTACCGAACTTTGCCCCAACTGCTGTCTCGAAAAACACCTAGATACTGAAGAATTGGAAACCTGCCAAAACACCACGATTTGCATCAACCTTCCTCAAGCACAAGGAACTCCAAGCTATTCGTGTGTTGTAAAAAACGAACTTCAAAAATGCTGAAAGAATCTACGCTGAACGCCATTCCCCGACGGGTTCGCGCTACTCAGAAACGCTGCGATCGACTCAGCTCACTACCAAACCTGAGAACATAACCTCAACCTCTCTTCCAAACAACTACCAACAACCCATCAACACTTTCTGACGCAATCCTTCTCTCCACCTCTACTCCTCCCCTCACAAATATTTCCAAAAAAACCTCCCACCAACCCCTCACAAATTTTCAGTTCAATCCATAACCGATACAAAACTTAAAATATTATCAAGCAACTCTAAACACTCAATTCAAAAAAAGCAACAAAAATAAAATACCTCTTTGGAAACGAAAAATACTGCTGCTCTACTATATATCCTCGATATCGATTCAATGTCTTAATAATTGATACACTTCTCTTTCTCAGTGCGGCCTGCTGGGTGTGTGCTAACTTGGACATCATTAGAGAAATGAGAGTTAACAACGGGGACTCTCATATCTCTTTCTCCACTTCAGGTCTGACTCAGCACGCCGCACTTCATCGCATTATACATAGTGCGGGTCTCACTGCGGATTACCTGTCGACGCAGTAGAGGCCAAACTCAATAGAACTATAGTTGATCAACTCAGATCAAAGTTAAATTACTTTCAAACCCCATAACCCCGTTTGATCAATATGTCTTTTAGGATTATTCAGTGCAATTGTAATGGTTACATAAACAACTATGATCAATTACAAATTTTAATTAAAAAGTACACCCCAAAAATTATTTCCCTCCAGGAAACACACCTAACACCCAAACACATCATTATAAACTATGAATTATACAGCGTTAATTCAGCCAATGGATCATCTAGAGGAGTGGCCCTCTTCATTCACAATTCCATTCAACACGAACAGATTACTCTCAATCAAGACTTTGACTCCGTTGGTGTTAAAATTCACTCCAATATTACCTTTAATATTATTTGCTCATACATCCCCCCAAACAAAATATTCACCATCCGTAACCTACGAAACGTATTCAATTGCCTTAATACCCCTACTGTCACAACAGGAGACTTTAACAGTTGGCACAATTTATGGGGCTCTCCAATCAACAACCAAAAAGGTAATACTTTGATAAAATTCATCTATCAATACCGTCTCATACTCCTAAACAACGGTTCACCTACACATTTTAGCACCCACCACACATTCACACATATTGATCTCACACTTGCCACCCCTACTATTGCTTTAGAAGCAAGATGGGAAGTTGAAACTGATAATTTTGGGAGCGACCATCTCCCTATCATTATATCTCTTTTTGTCAAATCTCCTTTCCCAAAACCCACTCCAAAATTCAAAATAGACTCAGCAGACTGGCCCAAATACACAACCGCCTCCTTATTATATCATCGCCAGCGCCCTGTTAGCCACAATTGGAACAAAGAATCCGCAAATCTTGTTAAGATTATACGAGAAAGCGCCAACATTTCCATACCACAATCCTCACCTGCCTACCGTAACAAGCATGCAGTACCATGGTGGAACTCTCACCTTCAAAATCTCAAGAACCAAAAGAGCACACAATGTTCCCTTCTTAAACGTAACGTATCCCCAGATAACATCTTAAAATATAAAAAAGCTAAGGCTTTGCTTAAACGGGAAATAAAAATCGCAAAACGCTCCTCCTTAGAGGCTTTTACAACAGAAATCAATTCTCACACTCCTACATCTAAAATATGGTCTAAAATCCGCACTTTTGTGGACTAAGAAATCGCTTACCAATCCACTGCATCTCATCATCTACTTCAACAACTCCAATTACTAATCACCTGCTTATATCAGAAGAATTATGTTCTCACTTGTCCCATCAATCACATGACTCCAACTTTAGCCAAACTTTCCGAACGAACAAATACCAGACATCCCCGTTCACAAACTCCTACAATCTTTCATCATCAGCAATTCAAATCGACTCCCCTATCACTTCAATAGAACTTGTTGGTGCACTCTCAAAATTAAAAGGAATAACCCTCGGACTCGATCGTATATCCTTACCCCATGCTAAAAAACTTCACCCCTCAGTTATGAGTAGACTTCTCGATCACTAAAATAAAGTTTTTAGCTCTTTCATACCCCAAAATCACAAACTCAGTAAAATTATTCCTGTAAACAAACCTGATTCCAACAAAACAAACCTTAATTCATACCGACCTATCTCATTTACCTCTTGCCTAGCTAAAACCTTAGACAAAATAGTCGCTAGCAGACTGTGGTGGTTCGTCTCGTACAACAAATCTACTTACACTCGACAAAGCGGCTTTAGAAATGGAAAGTCGATATCAGACACTCTTCTCTCGTTAGATTATCTGGTATCTTCTTCCCTCTCCACTAATAATCACACATCTATTGTCTCCTTAGACTTTTCTAAGGCATTTGAAAGATAGGAATTCTTTCTATTATTGACGAATTAAAACTTTGGAAAATAGGACCTAAAATCATAAACTATGTTTTATTTTTTTGTAAAATCGAACTGCTATACTATATA
The DNA here is from genome assembly GCA_035041755.1 of Cacoxenus indagator. NCBI lineage: Eukaryota > Metazoa > Arthropoda > Insecta > Diptera > Drosophilidae > Cacoxenus > Cacoxenus indagator. The sequence continues at coordinate 35,955 of JAWNKX010000223.1, read as the reverse complement.
GTACAAATAAACTGTACAATTTCTTGAGATTTTGAAGGTGAGAGTTCCACCATGGTACTGCATGCTTTTTACGGTAGGTGCTTTCTCGAATAATCTTAACAAGATTTGCGGATTCTGTGTTCCAATTGTGGCTAACAGGGCGCTGGCGATGATATAATAAGGAGGCGGTTGCGTATTTGGGTCAGTCTGCTGAGTCTATTTTGAATTTTGGAGTGGGTTTTGGGAAAGGAGATTTGACAAAAAGAGATATAATGATAGGGATATGGTCGCTGTCAAAATTATCAGTTTCAACTTCCCATCTTGCTTCTAAAGCAATAGTAGGGGAGGCAAGTGTGAGATCAATATGTGTGAATGTGTGGTGGGTGCTAAAATGTGTAGGTGAACCGTTGTTTAGGAGTATGAGACGGTATTGATAGATGAATTTTATCAAAGTATTACCTTTTTGGTTGTTGATTGGAGAGCCCCATAAATTGTGCCAACTGTTAAAGTCTCCTGTTGTGACAGTAGGGGTATTAAGGCAATTGAATACGTTTCGTAGGTTACGGGTAGTGAATATTTTGTTTGGGGGGATGTATGAGCAAATAATATTAAAGGTAATATTGGAGTGAATTTTAACACCAACGGAGTCAAAGTCTTGATTGAGAGTAATCTGTTCGTGTTGAATGGAATTGTGAATGAAGAGGGCCACTCCTCTAGATGATCCATTGGCTGAATTAACGCTGTATAATTCATAGTTTATAATGATGTGTTTGGGTGTTAGGTGTGTTTCCTGGAGGGAAATAATTTTTGGGGTGTATTTTTTAATTAAAATTTGTAATTGATCATAGTTGTTTATGTAACCATTACAATTGCACTGAATAATCCTAAATGACATATTGATCAAACGGGGTTATGGGGTTTAGTTCTATTGAGTTTGGCTGCCACTGCGTCGACAGGTAATCCGCAGTGTGACCCGCACTATGTATAATGCGATGAAGTGCGGCGTGCTGAGGCAGACCTGAAGTGGAGAAAGAGATATGAGAGTCCCCGTTGTTAACTCTCATTTCTCTAATGATGTCCACCTTAGCACACACCCAGCAGGCCGCACTGAGAAAGAGAAGTGTATCAATTATTAAGACATTGAATCGATATAGAGGATATTTAGTAGAGCAGCAGTATTTTTCGTTTCAAAAGGGGTTTTTTATTTTTGTTGCTTTTTTGAATTGATTGTTTAGAGTTGCTTGATAATATTTTAAGTTTTGTATCGGTTATGGATTGAACTGAAAATTTGTGAGGGGTTGGTGGGAGGCTTTTTGGGAAATATTTGTGAGGGGAGGAGAAGAGGTGGAGAGAAGGATTGCGTCAGAAAGTGTTGATGGGTTGTTGGTAGTTGTTTGGAAGAGAGCTTGAGGTTATGTTCTCAGGTTTGGTAGTGCGCTGAGTCGATCGCAGCTTTTCTGAGTAGCGCGAACCCGTCGGGGATTGGCGTTCAGCAGCGTTTTTGAAGTCCGTTTTTCCCAACACACGAATAGCTTTGAGTTCCTTGTGCTTGAGGAAGGTGGGGCAGTTCCGTTCGAATGTGCTGTGTAGACAGTTTGTGATATTGTTATGTTTACAGTTGATACAAATCGTGGTGTTTTGGCAGGTTTCCATATTTTCAGTATCTAGGTGTTTTTCGAGACAGCAGTTGGGGCAAAGTTCGGTAGACCTGCAAGCTTTGGTGGAATGGCCTAGGCGTCCGCACTTTCTGCATCTGAGAGGGAGAGGGATATACGGTCGTACAGTAACTTTTTCGTAGCCAAGATATAAATGCGTTGGAAGCTTTGGTGAAAACAATTAGTCCGGTTTCTTTTAGTGTCTGGTCTTTATCTTTTTTGAGAATTTTTTTGCACTCCTGGACGTTTTGGATTTTTAGTTCTGAGGTGATTTCATCTTCAGGTATGTTTCGCAAACAGTTTGTGTAGATGACTCCTTTACATGAGTTGAGTGAATTGTGGTCGGTAATGTCGACTCCTATGAAACCGCCGAGGTCAATGAGTTTGATTAATTTGGATGCTTGCTTGTTATTTTATAATCGCAGAACCATTACGTTGAATTTTGACTTCTTCAACGGGACCTTCACATATGTTGTCAATTACTTTCCGAAGTAAGAAAGGCGAAATTGTGTCCATAGAAGTGTTGGGTTCTAACCTCAAAATTACCATGTATTTAGGGCCGTCCGTCACATTTTTTAATGTCTTTGTTTGGTCAAGTTTGAGGCATGGTTGTTTAATTCGTTGCTTTGCAATGGCGGGCGCAACGGTTTTGATTTTATTTAAATTACTAGACATATTGGTGCTGAAGTCGGACAAGTTGATGTGAAAAACAGAAAGTAAAAAAAAAGCACGCCAAAAGAGAATAGCACTAAATAGAACTGTAAATCGATAAAGTCGATAATCAATGAACGAATTAACTTTCCGTAGACACGTCCGCACTCAAAGAGTGTGTGATCACAACTGTCATTCATTTATTAATAAATCACATTGCATGCTTTTATTCTTCAAAATTTAAAGGTTGTTTTCTGTGCAAAATATCACATGCTTAGTTTATGTTTCTATTTACGCCGACCTTCTTCTTCTTACTTTACTAAAGGGCACCACATTAGCTGAAAAAAAAATGTATACTCAAAAATTGAACAGATACAATAGATAAACCAGATAATCTAACGAGAGAAGAGTGTCTGATATCGACTTTCCATTTCTAAAGCCGCTTTGTCGAGTGTAAGTAGATTTGTTGTACGAGACGAACCACCACAGTCTGCTAGCGACTATTTTGTCTAAGGTTTTAGCTAGGCAAGAGGTAAATGAGATAGGTCGGTATGAATTAAGGTTTGTTTTGTTGGAATCAGGTTTGTTTACAGGAATAATTTTACTGAGTTTGTGATTTTGGGGTATGAAAGAGCTAAAAACTTTATTTTAGTGATCGAGAAGTCTACTCATAACTGAGGGGCGAAGTTTTTTTAGCTGGGGTAAGGATATACGATCGAGTCCGAGGGTTATTCCTTTTAATTTTGAGAGTGCACCAACAAGTTCTATTGAAGTGATAGGGGAGTCGATTTGAATTGCTGATGATGAAAGATTGTAGGAGTTTGTGAACGGGGATGTCTGGTATTTGTTCGTTCGGAAAGTTTGGCTAAAGTTGGAGTCATGTGATTGATGGGACAAGTGAGAACATAATTCTTCTGATATAAGCAGGTGATTAGTAATTGGAGTTGTTGAAGTAGATGATGAGATGCAGTGGATTGGTAAGCGATTTCTTAGTCCACAAAAGTGCGGATTTTAGACCATATTTTAGATGTAGGAGTGTGAGAATTGATTTCTGTTGTAAAAGCCTCTAAGGAGGAGCGTTTTGCGATTTTTATTTCCCGTTTAAGCAAAGCCTTAGCTTTTTTATATTTTAAGATGTTATCTGGGGATACGTTACGTTTAAGAAGGGAACATTGTGTGCTCTTTTGGTTCTTGAGATTTTGAAGGTGAGAGTTCCACCATGGTACTGCATGCTTGTTACGGTAGGCAGGTGAGGATTGTGGTATGGAAATGTTGGCGCTTTCTCGTATAATCTTAACAAGATTTGCGGATTTTTTGTTCCAATTGTGGCTAACAGGGCGCTGGCGATGATATAATAAGGAGGCGGTTGTGTATTTGGGCCAGTCTGCTGAGTCTATTTTGAATTTTGGAGTGGGTTTTGGGAAAGGAGATTTGACAAAAAGAGATATAATGATAGGGAGATGGTCGCTCCCAAAATTATCAGTTTCAACTTCCCATCTTGCTTCTAAAGCAATAGTAGGGGTGGCAAGTGTGAGATCAATATGTGTGAATGTGTGGTGGGTGCTAAAATGTGTAGGTGAACCGTTGTTTAGGAGTATGAGACGGTATTGATAGATGAATTTTATCAAAGTATTACCTTTTTGGATGTTGATTGGAGAGCCCCATAAATTGTGCCAACTGTTAAAGTCTCCTGTTATAATAATAAGGGTATTAAGGTGTGTTTCTTGGAGGGAAATAATTTTTGGGGTGTATTTTTTAATTAAAATTTGTAATTGATCATAGTTGTTTATGTAACCATTACAATTGCACTGAATAATCCTAAAAGACATATAGATCAGAGGGGGTTATGAGGTTTGAAAGTAATTTAACTTTGATCTAAGTTGATCAACTACAGTTCTATTGAGTTTGGCCTCCACTGCGTTGATGGTAATCCGCAGTGAGACCGCACTATTTATAATGCGATGAAGTGCGGCGTGCTGAGGCAGACCTGAAGTGGAGAAAGAGATATGAGAGTCCCCGTTGTTAACTCTCATTTCTTTAATGATGTCCAAGTTAGCACACACCCAACAGGCTGCACTGAGAAAGAGAAGGGTATCAATTATTAAGACATTGAATCGATATAGAGGATATTTAGTAGAGCAGCAGTATTTTTCGTTTCAAAAGAGGTATTTTATTTTTGTTGCTTTTTTTGAATTGATTGTTTAGAGTTGCTTGATAATATTTTAAGTTTTGTATCGGTTATGGATTGAACTGAAAATTTGTGAGGTTGGTGGGACGTTTTTTTGGAAATATTTGTGAGGGGAGGAGTAGAGGTGGAGAGAAGGATTGCGTCAGAAAGTGTTGATGGGTTGTTGGTAGTTGGTTGGAAGAGAGTTTGAGGTTATGTTCTCAGGTTTGGTAGTGAGCTGAGTCGATCGCAGCGTTTCTGAGTAGCGCGAACCCGTCGGGGAATGGCATTCAGCGTAGATTCTTTCAGCGTTTTTGAAGTCAGTTTTTCCCAACACACGAATAGCTTGGAGTTCCTTGTGCTTGAGGAAGGTGGGGCAGTTCCGGTCGAATGTGCTGTGTAGATAGCTTGTGATGTTGTTATGTTTACAGTTGATGCAAATCGTAGTGTTTTGGCAGGTTTCCATATCTTCAGTATCTAGGTGTTTTTCGAGACAGCAGTTGGGGCAAAGTTCGGTAGACCTGCAAGCTTTGATGGAATGGCCTAGGCGTCCGCACTTTCTGCATCTGAGAGGGAGAGGGATATACGGTCGTACAGTAACTTTTTCGTAGCCAAGATATAAATGCGTTGGAAGCTTTGGGAGAAGTGAAAACAATTAGTCCGGTTTCTTTTAGTGTCTGGTCTTTATCTTTTTTGAGAATTTTTTTGCACTCCTGGACGTTTTGGATTTTCAGTTCTGAGGTGATTTCATCTTCAGGTATGTTTCGCAAACAGTTTGTGTAGATAACTCCTTTACATGAGTTGAGTGAATTGTGGTCGGTAATGTCGACTCCTATGAAACCGCCGAGGTCAATGAGTTTGATTAATTTGGATGCTTGCTTGTTATTTTATAAGCGCAGAACCATTACGTTGAATTTTGACTTCTTCAACGGGACCTTCGCATATGTTGTCAATTACTTTCCGAAGTAAGAAAGGCGAAATTGTGTCCATAGAAGTGTTGGGTTCTAACCTCAAAATTACCATGTATTTAGGGCCGTCCGTCACATTTTTTAATGTCTTTGTTTGGTCAAGTTTGAGGCATGGTTGTTTAATTCGTTGCTTTGCAATGGCGGGCGCAACGGTTTTGATTTTATTTAAATTACTAGACATATTGGTGCTGAAGTCGGACAAGTTGATGTGAAAAACAGAAAGTAAAAAAAAAGCACGCCAAAAGAGAATAGCACTAAATAGAACTGTAAATCGATAAAGTCGATAATCAATGAACGAATTAACTTTCCGTAGACACGTCCGCACTCAAAGAGTGTGTGATCACAACTGTCATTCATTTATTAATAAATCACATTGCATGCTTTTATTCTTCAAAATTTAAAGGTTGTTTTCTGTGCAAAATATCACATGCTTAGTTTATGTTTCTATTTTACGCCGACCTTCTTCTTCTTACTTTACTAAAGGGCACCACATTAGCTGAAAAAAAAAATGTATACTCAAAAATTGAACAGATACAATAGATAAAAGGGTCAAGAATACTTTGTATTCATATCTTTTCCACTCATTCCGCTTTGCTTTAGTTGAATGAGTGTTCCACTATCAGCAATATCTATATGTACTTAAATATTTGAGTGGGCTGATATTACTCACTTCTTCGTTTCGAAGTAGCCAAAAGTGAGTGTAACCTTGCAGCTCTCTAGTCTCCAACCTACTTCAGTACCCACCGCACATTCACCCACATCGATCTTACCCTCGCCACCCCTTCTATTGCTCTTAATTCAACTTGTCAAATCGAATCCGACACTCAGAAGCGCTCACTTTCCTATTATAACTACCCTTTTTGAATATTCCCCACCACACTATAACTGCAGATACTACAACATTCAGATTAGTTAGCGCCGATTGGGATAAATACCAGAAAGCAACCTACTCCAATCACCTCAGTCGCAAAGTTATCATCTCAACAAAGAATCATCAAACTTAATAAAAAATATTAGACAGAACCCCAACATTTCAATTCCCCAATACACTCCCAAACCTTACTCAACCACGCCGTGCCTTGGCATAACGCCACCCTGCAACAACTAAGAGTTAACAAAAGTCGGTGTTGGTCAGCTCTCAAACACCACATCTGCATAGAAAATTTGCTTAACTATAAAAAAGGTAATGATCTTCTTAAGCGCGAGATCAAAAGCGCAAAAGCCAAGCGAATCGCACAATCCTACCACCCCTTCATCCAAAATCTCTTCTAACATCAGGAACTTTTGCGGGACAAAACTAAGACACTCAATTCATGGTATTCTGCGCAATAACTCACACTCTACTATTACCAATAGCCAATTGATAGCTGAAGATTTTTGTACCCACTGTACACTGTCCACTGTCGGACAGTCTACTGGCTTTAGACTACCTGATATCTCTCTCTTTCCACCAAAAATCACATGTCCATAGTTTTCCTCGACTAAAGTCTTCAATGAAATTGGAATCCATTCGATTTTACATGAGTTACTAACATGGAAAATTTGTCTTTGCAAATAATCATCTCTCCACTATACACCCTTAACAAAATGGTATCCCACGGGGCACCCCACTTTCCGTAAACCTCTTCCTCATTGCCTACAACAAACTAACCCGAATAATTCATAGCCATAAACAATTTAATTTTTTCGCATATGCCGACGACTACCACATTGTTAAAAAATGTAACAACACCTCAATTGGCATTAACCCCCTCTTGAATGATATTATACTCTCGTGCGACTACTCAGGCAGAGCCCTCTCCATATAAAAGTGCAAGCACTTGCATATTTGTGGGAAGAAGAGTTGCAACATCCCAATCACATCTTCCGCCATAACAATTTCAAACGTCCCCTCTTTAAAAATTTTGGGTTTAACTTTTAATAAAAGTACAATTGCAATAACCACATCCTATTAATTCAGTCCTCCTTTTCTAATCAACTTAACATAATTAAATGCACCTCAAATTTTAAATATAATTGTAACCAACTTTCCTTAATATCAGCCATCAACCTTCTTATCATGTCGAAAAGAGACTATAATCTTTATGGTAATGCCCCTTCATTCCAGCAAATTAAAAACAATTTATCACTCCGCTATACGCTTCGCTCTTTGAGATTTCCGTTCAACCCCAACCTCTAACCTTATGTACGAATCAAAAATCATGACGCTCGACATAAGAACTCAACTCTCAATATCAAAACAAATTAAACATATGCTCCTTTCCTATGACTCACCCCTCTCCGCACTAATCCGACAAATAATAGTTGTGAATAGTGAAAAAGTCGATACGGAAGCTAAAGCCACACTGAAACGCCCTCTTGTGTTTTCACCTAACTATAATATTTCCGACATCACTAAATTCCTTAAATCCCACTTTCACTTAAAGCAAATATCGCTCTTCTCCCACACCAACAACCACTACCAACTTCTCAATCCCACAAAAACACTATATTCGGTTAACTTCTACCTTCCCAGCATCGTAAAGAACTCTCAAAAATAACCAGACTTCGTCTACAACACACCACCCATCGTCACCTATTCATTCAAGCTCATCACCTAACCTCTGCCAATTCTGCAACTCTAATTTACATTTGAGCATTAAGCACATCATTCAAGACTGCCAACACACTTCCACGCCATCCGAATGAAACACTTCTCCTCTTCCAACCTTCTTTTCTTATTTTCACATCTGAAAAGAACCTCAATAAAATTATTCTATTCTTGAAGGACTGTCATTTATTACATTTTATTTGTTATTTAATCATTTGTTTAATGATTTAAACATTATATATATTTAAACATATTCAGTTTATTATACTTCATCCACTCAATTACATTTAGCTTAAGGCCGCGTTGCTATAGCTTAGATTACTGGCTTACTCTGTAGTTTTACATTACCCCTAAGTCTTTTATAAATAAATAAATACTCAATTTTTAATACAAAAAATTCAAGATTATGAATTATTATTGCACGTTACGTGCAAAGAAAATGTAAAGAACTGTCAAAAATGTTGAAAGCTACTGAATATAATGTAATAACTCAGATCAAAACCAAATAGGAATTAACGATTATTTGAGAATGTAATACACCAGTGTAATACCCGTCTAACAGAGCCGACCAGTAATCAGTGTTCCATTCCATTAAGTTATGCGACCAGTCGATAAATGTAGGGGGCCTATTAGGACGGCGATTTTGCACTTGTTTTGAGTTTTATTTTTATTATTTATTACTTGGATGGCTACTGCGGGCTTTGGCTAGTGATTTATCTTTTTTATAGGAAGTATATATAGTTAAGTTTCCCAAATATAGATTTCATAAAGTGAAATAGCTAGTGTCAAGACACTTTTAAAATCACAGTGAAGAAAATCCATAAATTGTACAGTTTATTTGTACTATATAGTATAGCAGTTCGATTTTACAAAAAAATAAAACATAGTTTATGATTTTAGGTCCTATTTTCCAAAGTTTTAATTCGTCAATAATATAAAGAATTCCTATTTTTCAAATGCCTTAGAAAAGTCTAAGGAGACAATAGATGTGTGATTATTAGTGGAGAGGGAAGAAGATACCAGATAATCTAACGAGAGAAGAGTGTCTGATATCGACTTTCCATTTCTAAAGCCGCTTTGTCGAGTGTAAGTAGATTTGTTGTACGAGACGAACCACCACAGTCTGCTAGCGACTATTTTGTCTAAGGTTTTAGCTAGGCAAGAGGTAAATGAGATAGGTCGGTATGAATTAAGGTTTGTTTTGTTGGAATCAGGTTTGTTTACAGGAATAATTTTACTGAGTTTGTGATTTTGGGGTATGAAAGAGCTAAAAACTTTATTTTAGTGATCGAGAAGTCTACTCATAACTGAGGGGCGAAGTTTTTTTATCTGGGGTAAGGATATACGATCGAGTCCGAGGGTTATTCCTTTTAATTTTGAGAGTGCACCAACAAGTTCTATTGAAGTGATAGGGGAGTCGATTTGAATTGCTGATGATGAAAGATTGTAGGAGTTTGTGAACGGGGATGTCTGGTATTTGTTCGTTCGGAAAGTTTGGCTAAAGTTGGAGTCATGTGATTGATGGGACAAGTGAGAACATAATTCTTCTGATATAAGCAGGTGATTAGTAATTGGAGTTGTTGAAGTAGATGATGAGATGCAGTGGATTGGTAAGCGATTTCTTAGTCCACAAAAGTGCGGATTTTAGACCATATTTTAGATGTAGGAGTGTGAGAATTGATTTCTGTTGTAAAAGCCTCTAAGGAGGAGCGTTTTGCGATTTTTATTTCCCGTTTAAGCAAAGCCTTAGCTTTTTTATATTTTAAGATGTTATCTGGGGATACGTTACGTTTAAGAAGGGAACATTGTGTGCTCTTTTGGTTCTTGAGATTTTGAAGGTGAGAGTTCCACCATGGTACTGCATGCTTGTTACGGTAGGCAGGTGAGGATTGTGGTATGGAAATGTTGGCGCTTTCTCGTATAATCTTAACAAGATTTGCGGATTTTTTGTTCCAATTGTGGCTAACAGGGCGCTGGCGATGATATAATAAGGAGGCGGTTGTGTATTTGGGCCAGTCTGCTGAGTCTATTTTGAATTTTGGAGTGGGTTTTGGGAAAGGAGATTTGACAAAAAGAGATATAATGATAGGGAGATGGTCGCTCCCAAAATTATCAGTTTCAACTTCCCATCTTGCTTCTAAAGCAATAGTAGGGGTGGCAAGTGTGAGATCAATATGTGTGAATGTGTGGTGGGTGCTAAAATGTGTAGGTGAACCGTTGTTTAGGAGTATGAGACGGTATTGATAGATGAATTTTATCAAAGTATTACCTTTTTGGATGTTGATTGGAGAGCCCCATAAATTGTGCCAACTGTTAAAGTCTCCTGTTATAATAATAAGGGTATTAAGGTGTGTTTCTTGGAGGGAAATAATTTTTGGGGTGTATTTTTTAATTAAAATTTGTAATTGATCATAGTTGTTTATGTAACCATTACAATTGCACTGAATAATCCTAAAAGACATATAGATCAGAGGGGGTTATGAGGTTTGAAAGTAATTTAACTTTGATCTAAGTTGATCAACTACAGTTCTATTGAGTTTGGCCTCCACTGCGTCGATGGTAATCCGCAGTGAGACCGCACTATTTATAATGCGATGAAGTGCGGCGTGCTGAGGCAGACCTGAAGTGGAGAAAGAGATATGAGAGTCCCCGTTGTTAACTCTCATTTCTTTAATGATGTCCAAGTTAGCACACACCCAACAGGCTGCACTGAGAAAGAGAAGGGTATCAATTATTAAGACATTGAATCGATATAGAGGATATTTAGTAGAGCAGCAGTATTTTTCGTTTCAAAAGAGGTATTTTATTTTTGTTGCTTTTTTTGAATTGATTGTTTAGAGTTGCTTGATAATATTTTAAGTTTTGTATCGGTTATGGATTGAACTGAAAATTTGTGAGGTTGGTGGGACGTTTTTTTGGAAATATTTGTGAGGGGAGGAGTAGAGGTGGAGAGAAGGATTGCGTCAGAAAGTGTTGATGGGTTGTTGGTAGTTGGTTGGAAGAGAGTTTGAGGTTATGTTCTCAGGTTTGGTAGTGAGCTGAGTCGATCGCAGCGTTTCTGAGTAGCGCGAACCCGTCGGGGAATGGCATTCAGCGTAGATTCTTTCAGCGTTTTTGAAGTCAGTTTTTCCCAACACACGAATAGCTTGGAGTTCCTTGTGCTTGAGGAAGGTGGGGCAGTTCCGGTCGAATGTGCTGTGTAGATAGCTTGTGATGTTGTTATGTTTACAGTTGATGCAAATCGTAGTGTTTTGGCAGGTTTCCATATCTTCAGTATCTAGGTGTTTTTCGAGACAGCAGTTGGGGCAAAGTTCGGTAGACCTGCAAGCTTTGATGGAATGGCCTAGGCGTCCGCACTTTCTGCATCTGAGAGGGAGAGGGATATACGGTCGTACAGTAACTTTTTCGTAGCCAAGAATGCGTTGGAAGCTTTGGTGTTTAGAAGGGAAAACAATTAGTCCGGTTTCTTTTAGTGTCTGGTCTTTATCTTTTTTGAGAATTTTTTTGCACTCCTGGACGTTTTGGATTTTCAGTTCTGAGGTGATTTCATCTTCAGGTATGTTTCGCAAACAGTTTGTGTAGATAACTCCTTTACATGAGTTGAGTGAATTGTGGTCGGTAATGTCGACTCCTATGAAACCGCCGAGGTCAATGAGTTTGATTAATTTGGATGCTTGCTTGTTATTTTATAAGCGCAGAACCATTACGTTGAATTTTGACTTCTTCAACGGGACCTTCGCATATGTTGTCAATTACTTTCCGAAGTAAGAAAGGCGAAATTGTGTCCATAGAAGTGTTGGGTTCTAACCTCAAAATTACCATGTATTTAGGGCCGTCCGTCACATTTTTTAATGTCTTTGTTTGGTCAAGTTTGAGGCATGGTTGTTTAATTCGTTGCTTTGCAATGGCGGGCGCAACGGTTTTGATTTTATTTAAATTACTAGACATATTGGTGCTGAAGTCGGACAAGTTGATGTGAAAAACAGAAAGTAAAAAAAAAGCACGCCAAAAGAGAATAGCACTAAATAGAACTGTAAATCGATAAAGTCGATAATCAATGAACGAATTAACTTTCCGTAGACACGTCCGCACTCAAAGAGTGTGTGATCACAACTGTCATTCATTTATTAATAAATCACATTGCATGCTTTTATTCTTCAAAATTTAAAGGTTGTTTTCTGTGCAAAATATCACATGCTTAGTTTATGTTTCTATTTTACGCCGACCTTCTTCTTCTTACTTTACTAAAGGGCACCACATTAGCTGAAAAAAAAAATGTATACTCAAAAATTGAACAGATACAATAGATAAAAGGGTCAAGAATACTTTGTATTCATATCTTTTCCACTCATTCCGCTTTGCTTTAGTTGAATGAGTGTTCCACTATCAGCAATATCTATATGTACTTAAATATTTGAGTGGGCTGATATTACTCACTTCTTCGTTTCGAAGTAGCCAAAAGTGAGTGTAACCTTGCAGCTCTCTAGTCTCCAACCTACTTCAGTACCCACCGCACATTCACCCACATCGATCTTACCCTCGCCACCCCTTCTATTGCTCTTAATTCAACTTGTCAAATCGAATCCGACACTCAGAAGCGCTCCACTTTCCTATTATAACTACCCTTTTTGAATATTCCCCACCACACTATAACTGCAGATACTACAACATTCAGATTAGTTAGCGCCGATTGGGATAAATACCAGAAAGCAACCTACTCCAATCACCTCAGTCGCAAAGTTATCATCTCAACAAAGAATCATCAAACTTAATAAAAAATATTAGACAGAACCCCAACATTTCAATTCCCCAATACACTCCCAAACCTTACATCAACCACGCCGGCCGGCATAACGCCACCCTGCAACAACTAAGAGTTAACAAAAGTCGGTGTTGGTCAGCTCTCAAACACCACATCTGCATAGAAAATTTGCTTAACTATAAAAAGGTAATGATCTTCTTAAGCGCGAGATCAAAAGCGCAAAAGCCAAGCGAATCGCACAATCCTACCACCCCTTCATCCAAAATCTCTTCTAACATCAGGAACTTTTGCGGGACAAAACTAAGACACTCAATTCATGGTATTCTGCGCAATAACTCACACTCTACTATTACCAATAGCCAATTGATAGCTGAAGATTTTTGTACCCACTGTACACTGTCCACTGTCGGACAGTCTACTGGCTTTAGACTACCTGATATCTCTCTCTTTCCACCAAAAATCACATGTCCATAGTTTTCCTCGACTAAAGTCTTCAATGAAATTGGAATCCATTCGAATTTTACATGAGTTACTAACATGGAAAATTTGTCTTTGCAAATAATCATCTCTCCACTATACACCCTTAACAAAATGGTATCCCACGGGGCACCCCACTTTCCGTAAACCTCTTCCTCATTGCCTACAACAAACTAACCCGAATAATTCATAGCCATAAACAATTTAATTTTTTCGCATATGCCGACGACTACCACATTGTTAAAAAATGTAACAACACCTCAATTGGCATTAACCCCCTCTTGAATGATATTATACTCTCGTGCGACTACTCAGGCAGAGCCCTCTCCATATAAAAGTGCAAGCACTTGCATATTTGTGGGAAGAAGAGTTGCAACATCCCAATCACATCTTCCGCCATAACAATTTCAAACGTCCCCTCTTTAAAAATTTTGGGTTTAACTTTTAATAAAAGTACAATTGCAATAACCACATCCTATTAATTCAGTCCTCCTTTTCTAATCAACTTAACATAATTAAATGCACCTCAAATTTTAAATATAATTGTAACCAACTTTCCTTAATATCAGCCATCAACCTTCTTATCATGTCGAAAAGAGACTATAATCTTTATGGTAATGCCCCTTCATTCCAGCAAATTAAAAACAATTTATCACTCCGCTATACGCTTCGCTCTTTGAGATTTCCGTTCAACCCCAACCTCTAACCTTATGTACGAATCAAAAATCATGACGCTCGACATAAGAACTCAACTCTCAATATCAAAACAAATTAAACATATGCTCCTTTCCTATGACTCACCCCTCTCCGCACTAATCCGACAAATAATAGTTGTGAATAGTGAAAAAGTCGATACGGAAGCTAAAGCCACACTGAAACGCCCTCTTGTGTTTTCACCTAACTATAATATTTCCGACATCACTAAATTCCTTAAATCCCACTTTCACTTAAAGCAAATATCGCTCTTCTCCCACACCAACAACCACTACCAACTTCTCAATCCCACAAAAACACTATATTCGGTTAACTTCTACCTTCCCAGCATCGTAAAGAACTCTCAAAAATAACCAGACTTCGTCTACAACACACCACCCATCGTCACCTATTCATTCAAGCTCATCACCTAACCTCTGCCAATTCTGCAACTCTAATTTACATTTGAGCATTAAGCACATCATTCAAGACTGCCAACACACTTCCACGCCATCCGAATGAAACACTTCTCCTCTTCCAACCTTCTTTTCTTATTTTCACATCTGAAAAGAACCTCAATAAAATTATTCTATTCTTGAAGGACTGTCATTTATTACATTTTATTTGTTATTTAATCATTTGTTTAATGATTTAAACATTATATATATTTAAACATATTCAGTTTATTATACTTCATCCACTCAATTACATTTAGCTTAAGGCCGCGTTGCTATAGCTTAGATTACTGGCTTACTCTGTAGTTTTACATTACCCCTAAGTCTTTTATAAATAAATAAATACTCAATTTTTAATACAAAAAATTCAAGATTATGAATTATTATTGCACGTTACGTGCAAAGAAAATGTAAAGAACTGTCAAAAATGTTGAAAGCTACTGAATATAATGTAATAACTCAGATCAAAACCAAATAGGAATTAACGATTATTTGAGAATGTAATACACCAGTGTAATACCCGTCTAACAGAGCCGACCAGTAATCAGTGTTCCATTCCATTAAGTTATGCGACCAGTCGATAAATGTAGGGGGCCTATTAGGACGGCGATTTTGCACTTGTTTTGAGTTTTATTTTTATTATTTATTACTTGGATGGCTACTGCGGGCTTTGGCTAGTGATTTATCTTTTTTATAGGAAGTATATATAGTTAAGTTTCCCAAATATAGATTTCATAAAGTGAAATAGCTAGTGTCAAGACACTTTTAAAATCACAGTGAAGAAAATCCATAAATTGTACAGTTTATTTGTACTATATAGTATAGCAGTTCGATTTTACAAAAAAATAAAACATAGTTTATGATTTTAGGTCCTATTTTCCAAAGTTTTAATTCGTCAATAATATAAAGAATTCCTATTTTTCAAATGCCTTAGAAAAGTCTAAGGAGACAATAGATGTGTGATTATTAGTGGAGAGGGAAGAAGATACCAGATAATCTAACGAGAGAAGAGTGTCTGATATCGACTTTCCATTTCTAAAGCCGCTTTGTCGAGTGTAAGTAGATTTGTTGTACGAGACGAACCACCACAGTCTGCTAGCGACTATTTTGTCTAAGGTTTTAGCTAGGCAAGAGGTAAATGAGATAGGTCGGTATGAATTAAGGTTTGTTTTGTTGGAATCAGGTTTGTTTACAGGAATAATTTTACTGAGTTTGTGATTTTGGGGTATGAAAGAGCTAAAAACTTTATTTTAGTGATCGAGAAGTCTACTCATAACTGAGGGGCGAAGTTTTTTTAGCTGGGGTAAGGATATACGATCGAGTCCGAGGGTTATTCCTTTTAATTTTGAGAGTGCACCAACAAGTTCTATTGAAGTGATAGGGGAGTCGATTTGAATTGCTGATGATGAAAGATTGTAGGAGTTTGTGAACGGGGATGTCTGGTATTTGTTCGTTCGGAAAGTTTGGCTAAAGTTGGAGTCATGTGATTGATGGGACAAGTGAGAACATAATTCTTCTGATATAAGCAGGTGATTAGTAATTGGAGTTGTTGAAGTAGATGATGAGATGCAGTGGATTGGTAAGCGATTTCTTAGTCCACAAAAGTGCGGATTTTAGACCATATTTTAGATGTAGGAGTGTGAGAATTGATTTCTGTTGTAAAAGCCTCTAAGGAGGAGCGTTTTGCGATTTTTATTTCCCGTTTAAGCAAAGCCTTAGCTTTTTTATATTTTAAGATGTTATCTGGGGATACGTTACGTTTAAGAAGGGAACATTGTGTGCTCTTTTGGTTCTTGAGATTTTGAAGGTGAGAGTTCCACCATGGTACTGCATGCTTGTTACGGTAGGCAGGTGAGGATTGTGGTATGGAAATGTTGGCGCTTTCTCGTATAATCTTAACAAGATTTGCGGATTTTTTGTTCCAATTGTGGCTAACAGGGCGCTGGCGATGATATAATAAGGAGGCGGTTGTGTATTTGGGCCAGTCTGCTGAGTCTATTTTGAATTTTGGAGTGGGTTTTGGGAAAGGAGATTTGACAAAAAGAGATATAATGATAGGGAGATGGTCGCTCCCAAAATTATCAGTTTCAACTTCCCATCTTGCTTCTAAAGCAATAGTAGGGGTGGCAAGTGTGAGATCAATATGTGTGAATGTGTGGTGGGTGCTAAAATGTGTAGCTGAACCGTTGTTTAGGAGTATGAGACGGTATTGATAGATGAATTTTTATCAAAGTATTACCTTTTTGGATGTTGATTGGAGAGCCCCATAAATTGTGCCAACTGTTAAAGTCTCCTGTTATAATAATAAGGGTATTAAGGTGTGTTTCTTGGAGGGAAATAATTTTTGGGGTGTATTTTTTAATTAAAATTTGTAATTGATCATAGTTGTTTATGTAACCATTACAATTGCACTGAATAATCCTAAAAGACATATAGATCAGAGGGGGTTATGAGGTTTGAAAGTAATTTAACTTTGATCTAAGTTGATCAACTACAGTTCTATTGAGTTTGGCCTCCACTGCGTCGATGGTAATCCGCAGTGAGACCGCACTATTTATAATGCGATGAAGTGCGGCGTGCTGAGGCAGACCTGAAGTGGAGAAAGAGATATGAGAGTCCCCGTTGTTAACTCTCATTTCTTTAATGATGTCCAAGTTAGCACACACCCAACAGGCTGCACTGAGAAAGAGAAGGGTATCAATTATTAAGACATTGAATCGATATAGAGGATATTTAGTAGAGCAGCAGTATTTTTCGTTTCAAAAGAGGTATTTTATTTTTGTTGCTTTTTTTGAATTGATTGTTTAGAGTTGCTTGATAATATTTTAAGTTTTGTATCGGTTATGGATTGAACTGAAAATTTGTGAGGGGTTGGTGGGACGTTTTTTTGGAAATATTTGTGAGAGGGGAGGAGTAGAGGTGGAGAGAAGGATTGCGTCAGAAAGTGTTGATGGGTTGTTGGTAGTTGGTTGGAAGAGAGTTTGAGGTTATGTTCTCAGGTTTGGTAGTGAGCTGAGTCGATCGCAGCGTTTCTGAGTAGCGCGAACCCGTCGGGGAATGGCGTTCAGCGTAGATTCTTTCAGCGTTTTTGAAGTCAGTTTTTCCCAACACACGAATAGCTTGGAGTTCCTTGTGCTTGAGGAAGGTGGGGCAGTTCCGGTCGAATGTGCTGTGTAGATAGCTTGTGATGTTGTTATGTTTACAGTTGATGCAAATCGTAGTGTTTTGGCAGGTTTCCATATCTTCAGTATCTAGGTGTTTTTCGAGACAGCAGTTGGGGCAAAGTTCGGTAGACCTGCAAGCTTTGATGGAATGGCCTAGGCGTCCGCACTTTCTGCATCTGAGAGGGAGAGGGATATACGGTCGTACAGTAACTTTTTCGTAGCCAAGATATAAATGCGTTGGAAGCTTTGGTGTTTAGAAGGTGAAAACAATTAGTCCGGTTTCTTTTAGTGTCTGGTCTTTATCTTTTTTGAGAATTTTTTTGCACTCCTGGACGTTTTGGATTTTCAGTTCTGAGGTGATTTCATCTTCAGGTATGTTTCGCAAACAGTTTGTGTAGATAACTCCTTTACATGAGTTGAGTGAATTGTGGTCGGTAATGTCGACTCCTATGAAACCGCCGAGGTCAATGAGTTTGATTAATTTGGATGCTTGCTTGTTATTTTATAAGCGCAGAACCATTACGTTGAATTTTGACTTCTTCAAAGGGACCTTCGCATATGTTGTCAATTACTTTCCGAAGTAAGAAAGGCGAAATTGTGTCCATAGAAGTGTTGGGTTCTAACCTCAAAATTACCATGTATTTAGGGCCGTCCGTCACATTTTTTAATGTCTTTGTTTGGTCAAGTTTGAGGCATGGTTGTTTAATTCGTTGCTTTGCAATGGCGGGCGCAACGGTTTTGATTTTATTTAAATTACTAGACATATTGGTGCTGAAGTCGGACAAGTTGATGTGAAAAACAGAAAGTAAAAAAAAAGCACGCCAAAAGAGAATAGCACTAAATAGAACTGTAAATCGATAAAGTCGATAATCAATGAACGAATTAACTTTCCGTAGACACGTCCGCACTCAAAGAGTGTGTGATCACAACTGTCATTCATTTATTAATAAATCACATTGCATGCTTTTATTCTTCAAAATTTAAAGGTTGTTTTCTGTGCAAAATATCACATGCTTAGTTTATGTTTCTATTTTACGCCGACCTTCTTCTTCTTACTTTACTAAAGGGCACCACATTAGCTGAAAAAAAAAATGTATACTCAAAAATTGAACAGATACAATAGATAAAAGGGTCAAGAATACTTTGTATTCATATCTTTTCCACTCATTCCGCTTTGCTTTAGTTGAATGAGTGTTCCACTATCAGCAATATCTATATGTACTTAAATATTTGAGTGGGCTGATATTACTCACTTCTTCGTTTCGAAGTAGCCAAAAGTGAGTGTAACCTTGCAGCTCTCTAGTCTCCAACCTACTTCAGTACCCACCGCACATTCACCCACATCGATCTTACCCTCGCCACCCCTTCTATTGCTCTTAATTCAACTTGTCAAATCGAATCCGACACTCAGAAGCGCTCACTTTCCTATTATAACTACCCTTTTTGAATATTCCCCACCACACTATAACTGCAGATACTACAACATTCAGATTAGTTAGCGCCGATTGGGATAAATACCAGAAAGCAACCTACTCCAATCACCTCAGTCGCAAAGTTATCATCTCAACAAAGAATCATCAAACTTAATAAAAAATATTAGACAGAACCCCAACATTTCAATTCCCCAATACACTCCCAAACCACCTAACGCCACCCTGCAACAACTAAGAGTTAACAAAAGTCGGTGTTGGTCAGCTCTCAAACACCACATCTGCATAGAAAATTTGCTTAACTATAAAAAGGTAATGATCTTCTTAAGCGCGAGATCAAAAGCGCAAAAGCCAAGCGAATCGCACAATCCTACCACCCCTTCATCCAAAATCTCTTCTAACATCAGGAACTTTTGCGGGACAAAACTAAGACACTCAATTCATGGTATTCTGCGCAATAACTCACACTCTACTATTACCAATAGCCAATTGATAGCTGAAGATTTTTGTACCCACTGTACACTGTCCACTGTCGGACAGTCTACTGGCTTTAGACTACCTGATATCTCTCTCTTTCCACCAAAAATCACATGTCCATAGTTTTCCTCGACTAAAGTCTTCAA
Organism: Cacoxenus indagator; assembly: GCA_035041755.1. Lineage (NCBI taxonomy): Eukaryota > Metazoa > Arthropoda > Insecta > Diptera > Drosophilidae > Cacoxenus > Cacoxenus indagator. The sequence goes on along the minus strand of JAWNKX010000223.1, from coordinate 16,341 downwards.
TGAAATTGGAATCCATTCGATTTTACATGAGTTACTAACATGGAAAATTTGTCTTTGCAAATAATCATCTCTCCACTATACACCCTTAACAAAATGGTATCCCACGGGGCACCCCACTTTCCGTAAACCTCTTCCTCATTGCCTACAACAAACTAACCCGAATAATTCATAGCCATAAACAATTTAATTTTTTCGCATATGCCGACGACTACCACATTGTTAAAAAATGTAACAACACCTCAATTGGCATTAACCCCCTCTTGAATGATATTATACTCTCGTGCGACTACTCAGGCAGAGCCCTCTCCATATAAAAGTGCAAGCACTTGCATATTTGTGGGAAGAAGAGTTGCAACATCCCAATCACATCTTCCGCCATAACAATTTCAAACGTCCCCTCTTTAAAAATTTTGGGTTTAACTTTTAATAAAAGTACAATTGCAATAACCACATCCTATTAATTCAGTCCTCCTTTTCTAATCAACTTAACATAATTAAATGCACCTCAAATTTTAAATATAATTGTAACCAACTTTCCTTAATATCAGCCATCAACCTTCTTATCATGTCGAAAAGAGACTATAATCTTTATGGTAATGCCCCTTCATTCCAGCAAATTAAAAACAATTTATCACTCCGCTATACGCTTCGCTCTTTGAGATTTCCGTTCAACCCCAACCTCTAACCTTATGTACGAATCAAAAATCATGACGCTCGACATAAGAACTCAACTCTCAATATCAAAACAAATTAAACATATGCTCCTTTCCTATGACTCACCCCTCTCCGCACTAATCCGACAAATAATAGTTGTGAATAGTGAAAAAGTCGATACGGAAGCTAAAGCCACACTGAAACGCCCTCTTGTGTTTTCACCTAACTATAATATTTCCGACATCACTAAATTCCTTAAATCCCACTTTCACTTAAAGCAAATATCGCTCTTCTCCCACACCAACAACCACTACCAACTTCTCAATCCCACAAAAACACTATATTCGGTTAACTTCTACCTTCCCAGCATCGTAAAGAACTCTCAAAAATAACCAGACTTCGTCTACAACACACCACCCATCGTCACCTATTCATTCAAGCTCATCACCTAACCTCTGCCAATTCTGCAACTCTAATTTACATTTGAGCATTAAGCACATCATTCAAGACTGCCAACACACTTCCACGCCATCCGAATGAAACACTTCTCCTCTTCCAACCTTCTTTTCTTATTTTCACATCTGAAAAGAACCTCAATAAAATTATTCTATTCTTGAAGGACTGTCATTTATTACATTTTATTTGTTATTTAATCATTTGTTTAATGATTTAAACATTATATATATTTAAACATATTCAGTTTATTATACTTCATCCACTCAATTACATTTAGCTTAAGGCCGCGTTGCTATAGCTTAGATTACTGGCTTACTCTGTAGTTTTACATTACCCCTAAGTCTTTTATAAATAAATAAATACTCAATTTTTAATACAAAAAATTCAAGATTATGAATTATTATTGCACGTTACGTGCAAAGAAAATGTAAAGAACTGTCAAAAATGTTGAAAGCTACTGAATATAATGTAATAACTCAGATCAAAACCAAATAGGAATTAACGATTATTTGAGAATGTAATACACCAGTGTAATACCCGTCTAACAGAGCCGACCAGTAATCAGTGTTCCATTCCATTAAGTTATGCGACCAGTCGATAAATGTAGGGGGCCTATTAGGACGGCGATTTTGCACTTGTTTTGAGTTTTATTTTTATTATTTATTACTTGGATGGCTACTGCGGGCTTTGGCTAGTGATTTATCTTTTTTATAGGAAGTATATATAGTTAAGTTTCCCAAATATAGATTTCATAAAGTGAAATAGCTAGTGTCAAGACACTTTTAAAATCACAGTGAAGAAAATCCATAAATTGTACAGTTTATTTGTACTATATAGTATAGCAGTTCGATTTTACAAAAAAATAAAACATAGTTTATGATTTTAGGTCCTATTTTCCAAAGTTTTAATTCGTCAATAATATAAAGAATTCCTATTTTTCAAATGCCTTAGAAAAGTCTAAGGAGACAATAGATGTGTGATTATTAGTGGAGAGGGAAGAAGATACCAGATAATCTAACGAGAGAAGAGTGTCTGATATCGACTTTCCATTTCTAAAGCCGCTTTGTCGAGTGTAAGTAGATTTGTTGTACGAGACGAACCACCACAGTCTGCTAGCGACTATTTTGTCTAAGGTTTTAGCTAGGCAAGAGGTAAATGAGATAGGTCGGTATGAATTAAGGTTTGTTTTGTTGGAATCAGGTTTGTTTACAGGAATAATTTTACTGAGTTTGTGATTTTGGGGTATGAAAGAGCTAAAAACTTTATTTTAGTGATCGAGAAGTCTACTCATAACTGAGGGGCGAAGTTTTTTTAGCTGGGGTAAGGATATACGATCGAGTCCGAGGGTTATTCCTTTTAATTTTGAGAGTGCACCAACAAGTTCTATTGAAGTGATAGGGGAGTCGATTTGAATTGCTGATGATGAAAGATTGTAGGAGTTGTGAACGGGGATGTCTGGTATTTGTTCGTTCGGAAAGTTTGGCTAAAGTTGGAGTCATGTGATTGATGGGACAAGTGAGAACATAATTCTTCTGATATAAGCAGGTGATTAGTAATTGGAGTTGTTGAAGTAGATGATGAGATGCAGTGGATTGGTAAGCGATTTCTTAGTCCACAAAAGTGCGGATTTTAGACCATATTTTAGATGTAGGAGTGTGAGAATTGATTTCTGTTGTAAAAGCCTCTAAGGAGGAGCGTTTTGCGATTTTTATTTCCCGTTTAAGCAAAGCCTTAGCTTTTTTATATTTTAAGATGTTATCTGGGGATACGTTACGTTTAAGAAGGGAACATTGTGTGCTCTTTTGGTTCTTGAGATTTTGAAGGTGAGAGTTCCACCATGGTACTGCATGCTTGTTACGGTAGGCAGGTGAGGATTGTGGTATGGAAATGTTGGCGCTTTCTCGTATAATCTTAACAAGATTTGCGGATTTTTTGTTCCAATTGTGGCTAACAGGGCGCTGGCGATGATATAATAAGGAGGCGGTTGTGTATTTGGGCCAGTCTGCTGAGTCTATTTTGAATTTTGGAGTGGGTTTTGGGAAAGGAGATTTGACAAAAAGAGATATAATGATAGGGAGATGGTCGCTCCCAAAATTATCAGTTTCAACTTCCCATCTTGCTTCTAAAGCAATAGTAGGGGTGGCAAGTGTGAGATCAATATGTGTGAATGTGTGGTGGGTGCTAAAATGTGTAGGTGAACCGTTGTTTAGGAGTATGAGACGGTATTGATAGATGAATTTTATCAAAGTATTACCTTTTTGGATGCTGATTGGAGAGCCCCATAAATTGTGCCAACTGTTAAAGTCTCCTGTTATAATAATAAGGGTATTAAGGTGTGTTTCTTGGAGGGAAATAATTTTTGGGGTGTATTTTTTAATTAAAATTTGTAATTGATCATAGTTGTTTATGTAACCATTACAATTGCACTGAATAATCCTAAAAGACATATAGATCAGAGGGGGTTATGAGGTTTGAAAGTAATTTAACTTTGATCTAAGTTGATCAACTACAGTTCTATTGAGTTTGGCCTCCACTGCGTTGATGGTAATCCGCAGTGAGACCGCACTATTTATAATGCGATGAAGTGCGGCGTGCTGAGGCAGACCTGAAGTGGAGAAAGAGATATGAGAGTCCCCGTTGTTAACTCTCATTTCTTTAATGATGTCCAAGTTAGCACACACCCAACAGGCTGCACTGAGAAAGAGAAGGGTATCAATTATTAAGACATTGAATCGATATAGAGGATATTTAGTAGAGCAGCAGTATTTTTCGTTTCAAAAGAGGTATTTTATTTTTGTTGCTTTTTTTGAATTGATTGTTTAGAGTTGCTTGATAATATTTTAAGTTTTGTATCGGCTATGGATTGAACTGAAAATTTGTGAGGGGTTGGTGGGACGCTTTTTTGGAAATATTTGTGAGGGGAGGAGAAGAGGTGGAGAGAAGGATTGCGTCAGAAAGTGTTGATGGGTTGTTGGTAGTTGGTTAGAAGAGAGCTTGAGGTTATGTTCTCAGGTTTGGTAGTGAGCTGAGTCGATCGCAGCGTTTCTGAGTAGCGCGAACCCGTCGGGGAATGGCGTGCAGCGTAGATTCTTTCAGCGTTTTTGAAGTCCGTTTTTTACAACACACGAATAGCTTGGAGTTCCTTGTGCTTGAGGAAGGTGGGGCAGTTCCGGTCGAATGTGCTGTGTAGATAGTTTGTGATGTTGTTATGCTTACAGTTGATGCAAATCGTGGTGTTTTGGCAGGTTTCCATATCTTCAGTATCTAGGTGTTTTTCGAGACAGCAGTTGGGGCAAAGTTCGGTAGACCTGCAAGCTTTGGTGGAATGGCCTAGGCGTCCTCACTTTCTGCATCTGAGAGGGAGAGGGATATACGGTCGTACAGTAACTTTTTCGTAGCCAAGATATAAATGCGTTGGAAGCGTTGGTGTTTAGAATGTTTCTTTTAGTGTCTGGTCTTTATCTTTTTTGAGAATTTTTTTTGCACTCCTGGTCGTTTTGGGTTTTCAGTTCTGAGGTGATTTCATCTTCAGGTATGTTTCGCAAAAAGTTTGTGTAGATGACTCCTTTACATGAGTTGAGTGAATTGTGTTCGGTGATGTCGACTCCTATGGAACCGCCGAGGTCAATGAGTTTGATTAATTTGGATGCTTGCTTGTTATTTTATAAGCGCATAACCATTACGTTGAATTTTGACTTCTTCAACGGGACCTTCGCATATGTTGTCAATTACTTTCCGAAGTAAGAAAGGCGAAATTGTGTCCATAGAAGTGTTGGATTCTAACCTCAAAATTACCATGTATTTAGGGCCGTCCGTCACATTTTTTAATGTCTTTGTTTAGTCAAGTTTCAGGCATGGTTGTTTAATTCATTGCTTTGCAATATCGGGCGGAACGGTTTTGATTTTATTTAAATTACTAGACATATTGGTGCTGAAGTCGGACAAGTTGATGTGAAAAACAGAAAGTAAAGAAAAAAAAAGCACGCCAAAAGAGAATAGCACTAAATAGAACTGTAAATCGATAAAGTCGATAATCAATGAACGAATTAACTTTCCGTAGACACGTCCGCACTCAAACAGTGTGTGATCACAACTGTCATTCATTTATTAATAAATCACATTGCATGCTTTTATTCTTCAAAATTTAAAGGTTGTTTTCTGTGCAAAATACCACATGCTTAGTTTATGTTTCGCCGACTTTCTTCTTCTTACTTTACTAAAAAACACCACATTAGCTGAAAAAAAAATGTATACTCAAAAATTGAACAGAAAAATAGATGAAAGGGTCAAGAATACTTAGTATTCATATCTTTTCCACTCATTCCGCTTTGATTTAGTTGAATGAGTGTTCCACTATCAGCAATATCTATATGTACTTAAATATTTGAGTGGGCTGATAGTACTCACTTCTTCGTTTCGAAGTAGCCAAAAGTGAGTGTAACCTTCCAGCTCTGTAGTCTCCAACCTACTTCAGTACCCACCGCACATTCACCCACATCGATCTTACCCTCGCCACCCCTTCTATTGCTCTTAATTCAACTTGTCAAATCGAATCCGACACTCAGAAGCGCTCACTTTCCTATTACAACTACCCTTTTTGAATATTCCCCACCACACTATAACTGACCAACATTCAGATTAGCTAGCGCCGATTGGGATAAATACCAGAAAGTAACCTATTCCAATCACCTCAGTCGCAAAGTTATCATCTCAACAAAGAATCATCAAACTTAATAAAAATTATTAGACAGAAAACCAACATTTCAATTCCCCAATACACTTCCAAACCTTACATCAACCACGCCGTGCCTTGGCATAACGCCACCCTGCAACAACTAAGAGTAACAAAAGTCGGTGTTGGTCAGCTCTCAAACACCACATCTGCATAGAAAATTTGTGCTTAACTATGAAAAGGTAATGCTCTTCTTAAGCGCGAGATCAAAAGCGCAAAAGTCAAGCGCACCGCACAATCCTACCACCCCTTCATCCAAAATCTGGTCTAACATCAGGAACTTCTGCGGGACAAAACTAAGACACTCAATTCATGGTATTCTGCGCAATAACTCACACTCTACTATTACCAATAGCCAATTGATAGCTGAAGATTTTTTTACCCACTGTACACTGTCCACTGTCGGACAGTCTACTGGCTTTAGACTACCTGATATCTCTCTCTTTCCACCAAAAATCACATGTTCATAATTTTCCTCGACTAAAGTCTTTGATGAAATTGGAATCCATTCGATTTTACATGAGTTACTAACATGGAAAATTTGTCTTTGCAAATAATCATCTCTCCACAATACACCCCCAACAAAATGGTATTCCATGGGGCACCCCACTTTCCGTAAACCTCTTCCTCATTGCCTACAACAAACTAACCCGAATAACTCATAGCCATAAACAATTTAATTTTTTCGCATATGCCGACGACTACCACATTGTTAACCTCAATTGGCATTAACCCCCTCTTGAATGATATTATACTCTCGTGTGACTACTCAGGCAGAGCCCTCTCCATATAAAGTGCAAGCACTTGCATATTTGTGGGAAGAAGAGTTGCAACCATCCCAATCACATCTTCCGCCATTACAATTTCAAACGTCCCCTCTTTAAAAATTTTTGTATTAACTTTTAATAAAAGTACAATTGCAATAACCACATCCTATTAATTCAATTCTCCTTTTCTAATCAACTTAACATAATTAAATGCACCTCAAATTTTAAATATAATTGTAACCAACTTTCCCTAATATCAGCCATCAACCTTCTTATCATGTCGAAAAGAGACTATAATCTTTATGGTAATGCCCCTTCATTCCAAACCAGCAAATTAAGGACAATTTATCACTCCGCTGTACGCTTCGCTCTTTGAGATTTTCGTTCAACCCCAACCTCTAACCTTATGTACGAATCAAAAATCATGCCGCTCGACATTAGAACTCAACTCTCAATATCAAAACAAATTAAACACATACTCCTTTCCTATGACTCACCCCTCTCCGCACTAATCCCACAAATAATAGTTGCGCACTCGCCCAAAATTAAGATCATATGGGTCCCAGGCCACTGCCACATAGTAGGCAATAAAAAAGTCGATACGGAAGCTAAAGCCACACTAAAACGCCCTCTTGTGTTTTCACCTAACTATAATATTTCCGATATCACCAAATTCCTTAAATCCTACTTCCACTTAAAGCAAATATCGCTCTTCTCCCACACTAACAACCACTACCAACTTCTCAATCCCACAAAAACACTATAATCGGTTAACTTCTACCTTCCTTGCATCGTAAAGAACTCTCAAAAATAACCAGACTTCGTCTACAACACACCACCTCTGCCAATTCTGCAACTCTAATTTACATTTGAGCATTAAGCACATCATTCAAGACTGCCAACACACTTCCACGCCATCCAAATGAAACACTTCTCCTCTTCCAACCTTCTTTTCTTATTTTCACATCTGAAAACAACCTCAATAAAATTATTCTATTTTTGAAGGATTGTCATTTATTACATTTTATTTGTTATTTAATCATTTGTTTAATGATTTAAACATTATCAGTTTATTATACTTCATCCACTCAATGACATTTAGCTTAAGGCCGCGTTGCTATAGCTTAGATTACTGGCTTACTCTGTAGTTTTACATTACCCCTAAGTCTTTTATAAATAAATACTCAATTTTTAATACAAAAAATGCAAGATTATGAACTATTATTGCACGTTACGTGCACAGAAAATGTAAAGAACTGCCAAAAATGTTGAAAGCTAAGCTACTGAAGATAATGTAATAACTCAGATCAAAACCAAATAGGAATTAACGATTATTTGAGAATGTAATACACCAGTGTAATACCCGTCTAACAGAGCCGACCAGTAATCAGTGTTCCATTCCATGAAGTTATGCGACCAGTCGATAAATGTGGGGGCCTATTAGGACGGCGATTTTGCACTTGTTTTGAGTTTTATTTTTATTATTTATTACTTGGACGGCTACTGCGGGCTTTGGCTAGTGTTTTATCTTTTTTATAGGAAGTATATATAGTTAAGTTTCCCAAATATAGATTTCATAAAGTGAAATAGCTATTGTCAAGACACTTTTAAAATCACAGTGAAGAAAATCCATAAATTGTACAGTTTATATGTACTATATAGTATAGCAGTTCGATTTTACAAAAAAATAAAACATAGTTTATGATTTTAGGTCCTTTTTTAGTTTAAGTTTCCCAAATATAGATTTCATAAAGTGAAATAGCTATTGTCAAGACACTTTTAAAATCACAGTGAAGAAAATCCATAAATTGTACAGTTTATATGCTATAGTATAGCAGTTCGATTTTACAAAAAAATAAATCATAGTTTATGATTTTAGGTCCTATTTTCCAAAGTTTTAATTAGTCAATAATAGAAAGAATTCCTATTTATCAAATACCTTAGAAAAGTCTAAGGAGACAATAGATGTGTGATTATTAGTGGAGAGGGAAGAAGATACCAGATAATCTAACGAGAGAAGAGTGTCTGATATCGACTTTCCCTTTCTAAAGCCGCTTTGTCGAGTGTCAGTAGATTTGTTGTACGAGACGAACCACCACAGTCTGTTAGCGACTATTTTGTCTAAGGTTTTAGCTAGGCAAGAGTTAAGTGAGATAGGTCGGTATAAATTATGGTTTGTTTACAGGAATTATTTTACTAAGCTTGTATGAGCTCAGCTTGAGCTTTGGGGTATGAAAGAGCTAAAAACTTTATTGTAGTGATCGAGAAGTCTACTTATAACTGAGGGGTGAAGTTTTTTTAGCATGGGGTAAGATATATGATCGATTCCGAGGGTTATTCCTTTTAATTTTGAGAGTGCACCAACAAGTTCTATTGAAGTGATAAGGGAGTCGATTTGAATTGCTGATGATGAAAGATTGTAGAAGTTTGTGAACGGGGATGTCCGGTATTTGTTCGTACGAAAAGTTTGGCTAAAGTTGGAATCATGTGATTGATGGGACAAGTGAGAACAGAATTCTTCTGATATAAGCAGGTAATTAGTAATTGGAGTTGTTGAAGTAGATGATGAGATGCAGTGGATTGGTAAGCGATTTCTTAGTCCACAAAAAGTGCGGATTTTAGACCATATTTTAGATGTAGGAGTGTGAGAATTGATTTTTGTTGTAAAAGCCTCTAAGGAGGTGCGTTTTGCGATTTTTATTTCCCGTTTAAGCAAAGCCTTAGCTTTTTTATATTTTAAGATGTTATCTGGGGATACGTTACGTTTAAGAAGGGAACATTGTGTGCTCTTTTGGTTCTTGAGATTTTGAAGGTGAGAGTTCCACCATGGTACTGCATGTTTGTTACGGTAGGCGCTTTCTCGAATAATCTTAACAAGATTTGAGAATTCTTTGTTCCAATTGTGGCTAACAGGGCGCTGGCGATGATATAATAAGGAGGCCGTTGTGTATTTGGACCAGTCTGCTGAGTCTATTTTGAATTTTGGAGTGGGTTTTGGGAAAGGAGATTTGACAAAAAGAGATATAATGATAGGGAGATGGTCGCTGCCAAAATTATCAGTTTCAACTTACCATCTTGCTTCTAAAGCAATAGTAGGGGTGGCAAGTTTGAGATCAATATGTGTGAATGTGTGGAGGGTGCTAAAATGTGTAGGTGAAGCGTTGTTTAGGAGTATGAGATGGTATTGATAGATGAATTTTATCAAAGTATTACTTTTTGGTTGTTGATTGGAGAGCCCCATAAATTGTGCCAACTGTTAAAGTCTCCTGTTATAATAATAAGGGTATTAAGGTGTGTTTCTTGGAGGGAAATAATTTTTGGGGTGTATTTTTTAATTAAAATTTGTAATTGATCATAGTTGTTTATGTAACCATTACAATTGCACTGAATAATCCTAAAAGACATATAGATCAGAGGGGGTTATGAGGTTTGAAAGTAATTTAACTTTGATCTAAGTTGATCAACTACAGTTCTATTGAGTTTGGCCTCCACTGCGTCGACAGGTAATCCGCAGTGAGACCGCACTATTTATAATGCGATGAAGTGCGGCGTGCTGAGGCAGACCTGAAGTGGAGAAAGAGATATGAGAGTCCCCGTTGTTAACTCTCATTTCTTTAATGATGTCCAAGCTAGCACACACCCAGCAGGCCGCACTGAGAAAGAGAAGTGTATCAATTATTAAGACATTGAATCGATATAGAGGATATTTAGTAGAGCAGCAGTATTTTTCGTTTCAAAAGGGGTATTTTATTTTTGTTGCTTTTTTGAATTGATTGTTTAGAGTTGCTTGATAATATTTTAAGTTTTGTATCGGCTATGGATTGAACTGAAAATTTGTGAGGGGTTGGTGGGAGGCTTTTTTGGAAATATTTGTGAGGGGAGGAGAAGAGGTGGAGAGAAGGATTGCGTCAGAAAGTGTTGATGGGTTGTTGGTAGTTGGTTAGAAGAGAGCTTGAGGTTATGTTCTCAGGTTTGGTAGTGAGCTGAGTCGATCGCAGCGTTTCTGAGTAGCGCGAACCCGTCGGGGAATGGCGTGCAGCGTAGATTCTTTCAGCGTTTTTGAAGTCCGTTTTTTACAACACACGAATAGCTTGGAGTTCCTTGTGCTTGAGGAAGGTGGGGCAGTTCCGGTCGAATGTGCTGTGTAGATAGTTTGTGATGTTGTTATGCTTACAGTTGATGCAAATCGTGGTGTTTTGGCAGGTTTCCATATCTTCAGTATCTAGGTGTTTTTCGAGACAGCAGTTGGGGCAAAGTTCGGTAGACCTGCAAGCTTTGGTGGAATGGCCTAGGCGTCCTCACTTTCTGCATCTGAGAGGGAGAGGGATATACGGTCGTACAGTAACTTTTTCGTAGCCAAGATATAAATGCGTTGGAAGCGTTGGTGTTTAGAATGTTTCTTTTAGTGTCTGGTCTTTATCTTTTTTGAGAATTTTTTTTGCACTCCTGGTCGTTTTGGGTTTTCAGTTCTGAGGTGATTTCATCTTCAGGTATGTTTCGCAAAAAGTTTGTGTAGATGACTCCTTTACATGAGTTGAGTGAATTGTGTTCGGTGATGTCGACTCCTATGGAACCGCCGAGGTCAATGAGTTTGATTAATTTGGATGCTTGCTTGTTATTTTATAAGCGCATAACCATTACGTTGAATTTTGACTTCTTCAACGGGACCTTCGCATATGTTGTCAATTACTTTCCGAAGTAAGAAAGGCGAAATTGTGTCCATAGAAGTGTTGGATTCTAACCTCAAAATTACCATGTATTTAGGGCCGTCCGTCACATTTTTTAATGTCTTTGTTTAGTCAAGTTTCAGGCATGGTTGTTTAATTCATTGCTTTGCAATATCGGGCGGAACGGTTTTGATTTTATTTAAATTACTAGACATATTGGTGCTGAAGTCGGACAAGTTGATGTGAAAAACAGAAAGTAAAAAAAAAGCACGCCAAAAGAGAATAGCACTAAATAGAACTGTAAATCGATAAAGTCGATAATCAATGAACGAATTAACTTTCCGTAGACACGTCCGCACTCAAAGAGTGTGTGATCACAACTGTCATTCATTTATTAATAAATCACATTGCATGCTTTTATTCTTCAAAATTTAAAGGTTGTTTTCTGTGCAAAATATCACATGCTTAGTTTATGTTTCTATTTTACGCCGACCTTCTTCTTCTTACTTTACTAAAGGGCACCACATTAGCTGAAAAAAAAATGTATACTCAAAAATTGAACAGATACAATAGATAAAAGGGTCAAGAATACTTTGTATTCATATCTTTTCCACTCATTCCGCTTTGCTTTAGTTGAATGAGTGTTCCACTATCAGCAATATCTATATGTACTTAAATATTTGAGTGGGCTGATATTACTCACTTCTTCGTTTCGAAGTAGCCAAAAGTGAGTGTAACCTTGCAGCTCTCTAGTCTCCAACCTACTTCAGTACCCACCGCACATTCACCCACATCGATCTTACCCTCGCCACCCCTTCTATTGCTCTTAATTCAACTTGTCAAATCGAATCCGCACACTCAGAAGCGCTCACTTTCCTATTATAACTACCCTTTTTGAATATTCCCCACCACACTATAACTGCAGATACTACAACATTCAGATTAGTTAGCGCCGATTGGGATAAATACCAGAAAGCAACCTACTCCAATCACCTCAGTCGCAAAGTTATCATCTCAACAAAGAATCATCAAACTTAATAAAAAATATTAGACAGAACCCCAACATTTCAATTCCCCAATACACTCCAAACCTTACATCAACCACGCCGTGCCTTGGCATAACGCCACCCTGCAACAACTAAGAGTTAACAAAAGTCGGTGTTGGTCAGCTCTCAAACACCACATCTGCATAGAAAATTTGCTTAACTATAAAAAGGTAATGATCTTCTTAAGCGCGAGATCAAAAGCGCAAAAGCCAAGCGAATCGCACAATCCTACCACCCCTTCATCCAAAATCTCTTCTAACATCAGGAACTTTTGCGGGACAAAACTAAGACACTCAATTCATGGTATTCTGCGCAATAACTCACACTCTACTATTACCAATAGCCAATTGATAGCTGAAGATTTTTGTACCCACTGTACACTGTCCACTGTCGGACAGTCTACTGGCTTTAGACTACCTGATATCTCTCTCTTTCCACCAAAAATCACATGTCCATAGTTTTCCTCGACTAAAGTCTTCATGAAATTGGAATCCATTCGATTTTACATGAGTTACTAACATGGAAAATTTGTCTTTGCAAATAATCATCTCTCCACTATACACCCTTAACAAAATGGTATCCCACGGGGCACCCCACTTTCCGTAAACCTCTTCCTCATTGCCTACAACAAACTAACCCGAATAATTCATAGCCATAAACAATTTAATTTTTTCGCATATGCCGACGACTACCACATTGTTAAAAAATGTAACAACACCTCAATTGGCATTAACCCCCTCTTGAATGATATTATACTCTCGTGCGACTACTCAGGCAGAGCCCTCTCCATATAAAAGTGCAAGCACTTGCATATTTGTGGGAAGAAGAGTTGCAACATCCCAATCACATCTTCCGCCATAACAATTTCAAACGTCCCCTCTTTAAAAATTTTGGGTTTAACTTTTAATAAAAGTACAATTGCAATAACCACATCCTATTAATTCAGTCCTCCTTTTCTAATCAACTTAACATAATTAAATGCACCTCAAATTTTAAATATAATTGTAACCAACTTTCCTTAATATCAGCCATCAACCTTCTTATCATGTCGAAAAGAGACTATAATCTTTATGGTAATGCCCCTTCATTCCAGCAAATTAAAAACAATTTATCACTCCGCTATACGCTTCGCTCTTTGAGATTTCCGGGGTATTAAGGCAATTGAATACGTTTCGTTGGTTACGGATGGTGAATATTTTGTTTGGGGGGATGTATGAGCAAATAATATTAAAGGTAATACGGCCAGGCAATCCGGACTATCGAGCATAGGATTTAACGGCCGAGAATTCATGTATGCTTCTATGCGTGCTAATGGAGTTGTACATTCTTCAAATGTGTATGTTTAAGCCAAGCCTTTTCGACTTGTTTAATTCTTAATTCACATGTATTTTAAACATCTATATAAATTTAATTCATTACACCTTCATTTATACATATATACATATATCGCAATATATATCTAGAGTTCCTAATTTACAGCTTGTGGTTCAAATTTGTGGTTTGGCGAATTCAATTATAATGCCTTGAGATAACTAGTTCAGATCGTTGTCACTGCTGAAGCGGCTGCTCTCACTAAACTCAACTGAAGAAGCTGTTGCATTTTTAATTCAGCTGAGACGGTGGGTTGACAACTGTCTGAATTGGCAGACCGATCAAGCGTCGATAACGCCTTGAAGATCGTTGTTGCTCCCAACATCCTCCCCCAGTTGGAAGGTGTTTCCAACAGACTCGTCCATAGGCAACGGACACAGCTTATTCACTGCTTGCCGAACTGTCCCAGAAGCAGTGCGCAATATGGCCACCCTTGCAACGCCATCATCTCCTGGGGTTAACTCTTGTACTCTAGCAAGCGGTCATTTGAGGGGGGGGGGGGGGCAGGTTTTCGTCCTTTACTGACACGATGGCATCAGGTTGTGGTGGAGTGCCGCCAGAACGCCACTTCGACCGCTGTTGAAACAGAGTTATATACTCTGTGGACCACCGCTTCCAGAATGTCTGCTGGTGATATGCAACCCTTTGTCATTGATCTAACCGGTTGTAGTTAAGACTGCTGACATCTGGTTCAGTGAACGTAGAACACGGCGCGCCGAAGAGAAAATGTACCGGTGTCAAAACGTTCATGTCATCAGGGTGTTCTGAAAGAGCACAAATTGGTCGGGATTTTTTATAGCGCAAATAAGGGTGCGTAGTTCATCGAAATTTAACAGTGCAAGACCTGCAGAGCAATACAAATGAGTTGTTGCTGTTTTGACCGCTGCCTCCCACAGACCATCAAAATGCGGGACCTGGGGGGAATGAATTTCCAATCAATATTGTCATTGAGACAGAAATTCTGAACTGCGACTTGATGATCCTGACTGAGTGCCAGTTGGCGTAAGTCCTCCAATTGGTTTTTCGCTCCTACAAAGTTAGTTGCATTGTCGGATCATATTGGATTTCGGTTTCCTCTAATCGAGACAAACCGCTTCAGTGCCGTGATGAAGGCACCATTTGTCAAGTCCTTCCACCAACTAAAGATGTACAGCCTTCGTTGAGAAGCACACAAACACAGATATGTAGCATTTCACTAACTGCTTGCTGTGGGTCTCTGGCTTGTAGTAGAAAGGTCCGCAGTAGTCTACACCAGTAACAAAAAATGCTCGAGACATGTTGACTCGGTCCTTTGGTAACGCCGCTATTATATGCTCATAAGTACGAGGCTTTGTATGAAAACATCGCACGCATTTCGCGATAACGCAGGCTACTGTCTTACGCCCTCCGATCGGCCAATACTGAAGTCGGATGGTTGCTAAAAGCGCTTGAGGCCCACTATGCAAACTCTTCTGATGCTAGTTCAAGATGATAACATTTGTCAAAGGATGCCCGTTCGGCAGGATGATAGGATGACGCGCAGAAAGCCCCAAAAAGGAGTTGTCTAATCGGCCTCCCACGCGACTCAAAACGACGTCAATCAAGAACGGTGACAATGAATACAGCCCGCTTGAAGAGCTGACAAAGGACATCATCTGCAACGGCCTGTATTCCGCTCGTAATGCCACCATCTGTACAATGCGGATAAGAAGATGTGTTACTTGATGAACGTCAGATACCGATAGCATTGCTGATCTCATCCGCCTTATGGATTTGTGCACATAACCGAATATGCGCTGCATGGTGGGGTAAAAAGACCGACTTGCGCATCTCCAGCATATCGGTGGCGGGAAAACCCTTCGGCCAATGTTCTTCACCTTTCCAAATAAATAGTGGCCCGCCTGGCTAGAGTTTCGAACGTACCAGTTCTCTCGGATAACCGCCTCGGTATAGAATGTCCGCAGGATTTAGCTCAGTTTGAACATGACGCCAAACCATTTCAGCAGTGCAATTTGAAGTTGCCCTTAGCAAGAAAAGCTTTCGTTTGACGCACAATATCGAGTACTGCATTGATTGAGTTACCTCCCGTTATGAGGTTATCAACATAGAAATAGCGTTTTACGATTTAAGCCAATTGGATAGTTTAGAACTTCATCAGTTGGCAACTGGTTCATCGTGCATATAGCTAAATATGGTGCAGTCTTGGTTCTACACCCGACTGTGTCCAATCTGTAGATGCGAATGTTTTCATTTGTGGAGTCGCGCCATAGAATGTGTTGAAGGAAACAATCCGGTGGCGATACCTTCACACACCGATACATCTTGCAGATGTCGCCGGTCAACGCTACTACGAACGATCGAAATCGCATTAAAACGTGAAACAGTGGCTGTTGAATTGTGGGGCCTGTCATGAGTACATCATTCAGCGACCAAAGATGTGCAGCGAAACCTTCGTTTTCACGAAGTGGTCAAAAGTTAACGATCATTTAGCGAAGCCAAGCCTGCTTACGCTCACGAAACAAAATATTTCGTGAACGTGAAGGTAGTAATGCTTGAGTATTGTTTTGCTTAACATTCGCTCTGCTCAAAATTTGTGAAGCACAATCCTTTCGCTCTTCATAGTGAATTCCTTCGTTATCATTACGTTCTGCTTGTGAACAACCCTTAGA